>BJBW01010869.1:0-51215 GCA_004320125.1 Scolopax mira
CCTACCACAAGAGGGACATTGAGGTGCTGGAGCGGGTCCAGAGAAGGGCAACGAAGCTGGTGAGGGGTCTGGAGCACAAGTCTTATGAGGAGAGGCTGAGGGAGCTGGGGTTGTTCAGTCTGGGGAAGAGAAGACTGAGGGGAGACCTTATTGCTTTCTACAACTACCTGAAGGGAGGCTTTAGAGAGGCTGGGGTCAGTCTCTTCTCCCAGGTGACAGATGATAGGACAAGGTGTAATGGCTTCAAGTTGCGCCAGGGGAGGTTCAGGTTAGATATTAGGAAATATTTCTTCAGTGAAAGGGTTGTCAGGCATTGGAATGAGCTGCCCAGGGAGGTGGTTGAGGCACCATCCCTGGAGGTGTTCAAGAGACAAGTTGACATGGTGCTCGGGGATATGGTTTAGTAGTGGATTGGTGTTGTTTTGGGTGTGGGTGTGGTGTGTGTTTTGGTGGGTTTTGGGGTTTTTTTCGTGATCTTTTCATGATCATGATCTTAAAAGGGTCCCCTCCAACCTAGGTGATTCTGTGATTTAGTCATCCAGAGAATATAAGCTACAATTAGTGTTCATCTGTGCATGTAAGTCTTCTCTGGAAAGCTCACTAAGGCAATAAGGCAGAATCACCTATCAACTTGGTGAGACCAAGCATTAACCAAGCATCCAAGGAGAAATGGCAAGCTTGATAGGAAGATTGAGATTCCCATATTCATTGCATTAATAAAAACAGAAGTTATAGAAGCTATAGAAGTTATTTGATTGTGTCAGGAGCTCAAACGATAAAAATCCATACCAACATCATAAATACCAGAAAAGGTCAACAGTGATTTTGGTGCAGGATCAAATGCCCACAGACTGGCACATAGTCAATCCCAAAGTTAAAATTTACACTCGGTATATGGGTGCTCTGGCGTATTGCTCTGCAGAATGCCTGAGGTAACAATCTAAGTTCATGCTATTTTTGCGCCTTCTTCAGAAAAAAGAGCAAACAAACAACAAAAAAATCACAACCATCACAAAATTCAACATCTTGTGTATGTGGTTTAGTAATGATATTCCTACAAGAACTATTATGCATAAGATTGTAGTATCAAATGCATGCATAACTTTTCATTTGTGTATGAATTCAGTGTGACAGAAACTGAGAAGCTGATGGCACTTGTGAGAGTCAGGCAGAGTCAGCAGGGACTGTATAAATTTCCCTGAATTTGGCTCTATCAGTGAAGCCCCATTTTAATAAACTGTAGCTGTCATAGACCTAGGCTCTTCTTCTGCAAAGATTGTACTTTTTATAGTTGTGTTCTTATGATGATGTAAAATATTCAGTTGTTGCCAAGATTAAAATTTAAAATTTATTGTCACCTATGGCTGAAGCCAGGGTCTGAGACACGGAATTGATTCTGGGCAGGTTCTGTAGTTCAGTCTGTCAGTTTACACTGAGTAAATTATTAAAGCTTCCACAGATCATTTTGACATAGACATGATCTCTGCGTGCTGACACTCTGTGTTAAAATCTGCAGACATCTTTCTGTTCCTTCTGGTCAGTACAATAGGTTTTCTTTTTTTACTGATCAAGAGGAAGGCATTAGCAACATGCACCTTAGTGTGTGTAAAAATCAGTTATATGAGTCAGTCTTTTTGTGAAGGAAACAGGATCACATTGTAACAGAGTGCATTAATAAAATTGTCAGGCAGCTATTTAAATAGGTTAAAGTTATCTGAATTTTTATAGGTGTCTAAAAAGGCCAAATGGCACTTGTCTTTGCTCATAAAAGGAACATCTGTTAGTTTCTGAAAGACTTGTATAAGTGTTTAATGGTTCGACTACAGTACATAGCTCATCCTAGGGTTACTCCACAAATGAAATATATTTTCTCTTTGAAAAAGTCCCTTTTGGGGACTCTATCTGCTTAAAATTTTCTGTTCCCAGTTGTTATATCACAGTGTTTTCTTCTTTTCTGCTGCAGAGATTTGAAACTTCATTGATAAAGAATCCTATTTGTTTGCTATAGGTGACAAAAATGATGGGCTGTGTCGTGCTCCTCTGTCTCATGATGCTGTTGTTATCACCTGCGTGTGAAACTATAGGAGTGAACACCGAATTACAGTTTATCTTGGTGAAGAGCCAAAGAAAGTCAGGGTTTAGGATATTCATAAAAAAAGACAAGTTCATAACTGTGATTGGAGGTTAGTTTGGCTGATTTTAATTAGGAGGGATCAAGCAAAGAGATGGGACTTACAGATTCTGTGGGTCTAGGGAAAGAGTCCTTCTATCCCTCCATCCTTGTTGGATAAGCTGACAGGCTGCAAGTTCTTCTTTTTTTTCCCTTATTTTTTTCCCCCCTAATTGCAGTTTGCTTTGCTATGGTATTTCTTTATTGAAGAGGCAGTATGTAAGAAAGTTGACCTCAGTAAATGAGATCCAGAGGAGAGAGTTTATTATATAGATCAGCATGTGCACATTCTAATTTATGGGGTTTAATGTGACACAGGACATAATCAGAAAGTTCTGATTATGAATTGCTGCCAAACTAGAATGGCAGCAGTTCTGAAACATCTACAGTTCTTTTTCAGCCAAATGGTTCTTTGTCTGTTTCTGCCACCAAGCAGAAAAATTTAGAGGTGAAAGGCCAACAGTGCACAGAAATTGGGTATAACTCATTGTGGGGGGAAATGCTAAAATAAAATAAAATAAAAGATTTGGGTTCTTTATATTTCCATTTTGATTTCCAAGGGATACCCTTTAGTCATGTTTTCGAGCTTTTTCCCATGGGGACTAGGAATGTTTTAATTAAAAATGAAAGTGAATATTCTTTTGTCATCTTTGGATTCCACAGCTGGAGCTTTCAGAATAAAAACCCACCACATACTACAAGATTTCTAATAAAATCTTGTTGGCAATTTTTTATCTTCTCAAAATTAATCTAGTGGTTTTTCTGCATTATTTTTTCTTAGGTCTTTGTTAACCTGCCACTCTGTCAGCTGTCTTTTTGGCTTAGATGCTATGATATATCTAACACCCAAACTAACATTCTGTGACTCACATGGTGATAAAGAAAAAACATTTTCTGTCTTCTCAGAGCTCTTTCTTCAGGATTTAAAGCAGCTTTAATTCTATTAATCTCAAGTACTCCAATCGTGGAGAATGGACCTAGAGCTTTTTGAATTGCCTCGCAAATATTTATTGAGAGAATTCTGTTCAGAGTGTGGCATCAGAGGACCAAATCCCCATCTCCCTTCACTGGCAGGAGCTGTGACTTTCCAGAAGCCAGAAAATCCATGTCCCAGGTGGTACACAATGGAAGGAGCATTTCTGCTTTGCATGTTTGTTCTTGACAGAGGAAAAGTATTCTGGGAACGGGTGCTGAAATGAAAACCTATGAGAGCTGAGATTGGGAATAAATTGAGGAGGAAAATAACCATAACCCCCCCATCCCAACTAAAAAGGGGAAATCTTCAGTTGTTGTCCACCAATTCATGTTTTGTGTTGATCATTTTCTCCTACAATCTGTTTGCCTTCTTGTGCAATCATAGACATGGTCCCCCTCAGATACATTCTGTACCCCTGTCCTGTCAACTCACAACTTGTTTAATTGTTTGGGGTTTTTTTAGAGGGCTATTTAAAAAAAAAAATCTGAAACCTAATGTCTGCCAGTCTTCTTGGGAGTAGCACACAAATTAAGTCAATGTACTAATCACTCTGGCCAGTCAGTCTGCATTCCATGGGTGACAATAAAGCAGAGTAAGTGCATGAGCAAACAGTGAATCTGGAGGGAGTGGCAACCTGTCCATCATTCCAATTAATAATGTGAAATGATGACTCACACATCTCTGCAAGTGTGAAAAAGCCAAGCAGATGAGACACATGGGTCATTCACCTAACAAATTAAGTTTACTCTAAGGTTTGATAGTTATATTACTAGGACTAAAGAAAGAAAGATATTTAATAGATAGGTTTCCATGCCTAAGGCCTTCCTTCTAATCACATGCAATCTGTCAAGAACGTATGCTTTTCAGTTCTCTGTGACATGCGTTGTAGTAATTTGATACTCTGTTTTCTCCCTCTCTGAACCAGGCATATTCTCTGAGGCTATTTTGTTCTGCATTAGCAATCCATATTTTTGAGGACCGAAGGCCCCATTTCCAATTACAAAGCTCTTATCCAAGGCTTTACCTTTTTGGTTTCATGTCACAAATTATGTCTGTAACACTGTCCTTGACAGCACATGGATTTGAATAGGTTAAAGTGGCACAGGGAATATCTGTCTCACAGGCTCAAGCAGGAAGGCAGAATATATTGTTCAGAGGTCAATGGTCGAATCAGCAGGGTGAGCGCATGGTATTGCTCTCTGCACAACCAGGGAAGAGGGAAAAAAGTGTACAAAATTAAACCAATTTATTACATAACTGCACTAAGGCTGTCTACAAATGCACCATGAGCAAAAACTGGGGACAGTTACATGAACTGAAAGTTATACATGTAAATGAAATCAATAATCAGTCTAATTTTGTGGAAATAGTAGAAACCTTACAGGTTTTGTTTTTCCAAACAATCTAGGAAATCAGGGATGTTTGAACCCCTGTTTTAACCCTCAAGCTAAAAGAAAGAATTTGGTATGTCTGTAATGAGCTGATTCACTCTGCATCTCCCAAGTTTCTTTATTTTACTTAAATCTTGGGCTTGCTCTACTCCATCTCTAGCAGTATGGAGTAATCTCTAGCTTGCATTCAGCATGGGCCAAGCAGTTCAAGCTTTTCTCCATCTTGATTCTTTCCTCAAGGTAAATCTTTTTTGTGCTTTGAGACACTGTTAAAAATAAAAATATTTTTGTCCTAGCCCTTCCAGATACATAACAAAAGGTGATTGATAAACATACAGTAAAACGTGGAGACCAAATTTGTCCACAACTTTTCTATATTTCTATTTTATTTCCTGTACTTAGTCACAGTGGAATTCATAGTCTGGGCTTCAGTGTCAAGTATGGTGATCTGTATCACCCTTCATTATACAAGGGCTGGTCCTGAAAAGAATTTGGACCTGAAGTATAAAATTCATAGCTGCAGTAAATGGTATGCAAATTCATGTCAGTAAAAGAGAGGCACATTTGACATTTTCTGGTGAAGATCTTGGCCAATTTATGTTTCCTTTGCACTACCTGAATACTTAAAAGGGTCTCAAGATCTAAGTGGATGCTCTTCATGCTTGGGTATAAGATGGGCCCTGTCTCGGCTGCTTCTGGTCCTTGTAGTTCTGGGATTCATTGTGAAGTTGAGACTGAACATGCCAGCTGAACAGCTGCTTGAGAGCCATTAACTCCTGGCACAACTAAGTCCTGAAACCACTTACATCCGTGTTTGGGGATATGGTGGGTTTTTTCCTATCTGCTTAGGGACCAGGGGAGCTATGAAATAAGTGCTATTCTGACACACTGAGAGAATTGGTCTGGTGAGAACATAGGTGAAGGTGTATAGCAAAGAAGGTGTTACATTGTTCAGTGGTGCTGTTGTCAAATAGGCCAGACTGTGGACCTTCCCAGGGCTGAGAACTATCATGTGCTTACTGCTTCTGCTCTTCTGAGATGCCTCAATTTGAGCAGGACTGAAGCCCTGTAGTGAAGTGAGCCATCATACTTTTTCTCACAGAAAGTTGTCCTTGGTTCACTCGATGCTACAACTCTTCTGTCATTAACACAAAATATCTGCCAGTTTATGCTCACACCAACTTACTGAAATGCACACCACCTCTAAAACTGGCTCAGGATCTCCTGAACTTCATTAATTCATGGCATTACCATGTCTTCCTGCACATGTTATGTTTAATAGACAATAATAATATTTCCTTCCTGCATGCTTCAGGATACGATTATTGCAGGTGCCAAGTGGTATTCTGTAGGGCTATCTACAGGCTTTTTACCAACCTGCTTCAGAGTCATATTGGCACCAATTTTTACAGTACTTGGACATTCAAGCACTTTCCCATACTACGAAGAAATGATGATCTGAATATTGTTACACTGGTATCCTAAAATCCTAAGAGAGCACTTATAAACTGGTATAAACTAGCTTTATAAAACATCGGAATGAACAGGATGACTTACATCAGTAAAGAAGTCTAGCTCCTATATTCCCTGATTTACAGAAACATTTCTGCCTTGAATTTACAACTTTTTATAGGCTAACTAAAAAAAGATGTGAATAATTGGAGGAATAATATTTAAATATGCTCCCCTTTCAACTCCAGACCCCTGATATGGGTCACAAGGTAAAAGAGTTGGGTGACCTCAGCCAAGTGTGGCCTGCAGGAAGGCTGAAGTGCATAAGCAGGCCAGCAAAGGGACACAGTGCCAGGGTAAAAGTTTTGAAGCACCTTGGCACAATTAGAAAATGTTTACACACTATCAGTTTCATTCTCATGGTCATATAATTCTTTCAAACATAATAATAGGAAGTGGACATATGGACATAACTGATAGGTAAATCAGAAAACAGTGTGGAGATGGAAAGTGGGAGTGAATATGCAGAGAAGAAAGAATAGGAAAAGGGAGAAGTGGCAACACATCCTAAATTATTCAAGATTATTTATCTTGAAACCTATCTGAGATTAGCTAAAAACGCCATATATCACAGTAAATTTCCATGAAGCTATATAGAAGCAAGAGTATGTACCTAGCAATTTCCTGCATTTTCTTGGCAGCAGCATCTGACTATAAGAAAATACTTGCCAAGGAAGTAATGAAGTACACAGTACTATTAAGCAGCTAACCCAGCATTTAATTCAGTACAATTTTGGCCTGTCCCTCTCATGAGCTGGGTAGTGCAGATCATTCCTACTTGGCTGCAGGCAGCAATTCGTCCTACTGTCACGGTTACCAGTTTTTTATTTGTTTTGCTCTGTGGTGCAAGATCTCTGCTTATGGACCAGCATTTCTGGACCTTCTTTCTAAGAAAGGGTAAGAAGGCTCTGCACACCCATTGCTCTGAAGCCAAGTAGTTTTCTTCCTAAAGAGTTTTGGTCACTGTAACACCAAATCTAGTCTTCGTGTGGGGTAGGAAGGTAGGTAAAATTGAAAAGAGCAGTGATGAATCTCCATTTTTAATTTTTTTTTCCTGCTTTGGTTTTATGCTATTGCTTTTAAAGGTTTAGTTGCCATAACAACCCAAAGCAGTCCTTATATTACCATAGAAACGTGCTGTTGTGGGTGACAGCTGCTATGAGAATTTTTTTTTTCTCTCCTCTCCACATACTGTCTTTAACACTAGCCTTTTTGCAGGTATATCGTGGTACGCTACTGGGATTTCATAAAGTGTCAGAATGATGTAATTACAAAAAATGAAGCATATACTTAAATCCAGGAAGAAAATCTAGGGTCATGGTTGACTGAGAACAGAGAAAGAGTAAAAGTAAATTCCTGTTGCTTAACTTGGAGATCAGAAGTATTGAGCTTAGAGCAGGGCTGGCTAATCAGTGCACATGAGTAAACACTCAAACAAAACCACTGCGAAACAGGAGTTAGGGTTTAGATTATGTATCAGGAAGTTAGTATAAAAACAACTTGTCAGGATAGTTGTAGTTATCAAAAGATGGGACTACTTTAATGTTCGCCGCATGGGGCTGCTCCTTGAGATTATTCAGAGGCTGAGTGAGAACTGCTGAACGAGGCAGCCCTCTTATAAAGCACTGCTTCATGCTGAGAGCCACTTCCAGCTGCATACAGACAGCCTGAGAGCTTCAGGGTGTTGGTTGTGATATGGCAAGCTCTAAATTGTTTGGGATTTGTCCATATTGAGGACTTTCCCTCTCCTTGTGCGATATCTTTAACAGCTGTGCTCTGCAAAGTCTCTTGGGTTCATAAAGAATGGTAATAGAGCTTCCATAAATCTGAATCTTTGTTTACTTGTTACTTGGCTCTCCTAGAGCAGTGAACCATTGGAGTTTATCAGCTCTCTTAACTTCTAATAGATTACTGAGCATCTTTACTATCAAACTTCAAATTGAAGTTATGGACCAGTCGCAGACCATTGACTCTGTCCCAGCAAACCATTGTACTAGAGAGTGAACTGTTACAGGGAGTTCATAATTTTATGACAAGCCACACAACTTATACAGACAAGCATAACCAGATGGCTGTGGAGATTGTTATTGGTTGTTATTTTTATGGAGAGGCACAAGACTATCGGTTTCCTGTAATCAATTGCATCAATGATGAAAAAACTTTTTATTCCTAATATGCATGTTTTAAAGAACATAAAAGCTTCCAGCTAGAATCTTGCAAGAGTTCCCCTTGCTAAGGGTGAACAGGCAGCAGAGAATGCCATACAGTTCAGACATGCTTTATGGTTATTGACCCCTTTGCTAGCATAGACAAGACTGCTATTATTTCTTCTCATTTGACCCTCAATTCTCCCAGCTCCATGCTGGATTCCTCGGGCCTACACGGGAATGATGATTAGTGGGAAACAGGATTTCCTTCCTGCTTTCTGAATGCCTCCCTCTAACCCGTTCAGAGCCATAACATTCTAGCATGCTCCTTATCCTTCATTTTTATGGTATTGGAAATGCCCTTCATGACCTTGAAGTTTTCAGATGAGACCGTTCCATCTAATCTACACAAGATTTGCTGGGCACAATTCCTTACTTGCTCTTCCACAACTCCTTTCTCTAGCCAATAAGTTTCAAATGAGTTACAAGTTACATTACAAGTTAAATGTAAATACTTGCTTCTCATTTTCCTTTACTTGCTGATGACATGTGGATTTCTACTGCATGAAAAAAATTGTAGCCAGTCTTCCAAGGGACTTTTATATCACTTTGAAATTAGTTCTTATTTCAATTAAGTTACTGAAGACTGACCACCATGCAATGTGATTTCTACTCATTAATCTTACTGACTAGCTACATTCAGTACAAATCCATTCTTTGAACAGTTTTTCCATCTCGAATGCAGAACAGGCTGCCATAGCCTCTTCTTTTTGCCAGTTTTCCTGCAAACACTGTGGTTTGTAGTTGAGTTTTATGGCTGGATTAGAAGAATTTTATTTTTCTTAAGAGCTGAACTAGGCACAGATACTCAAAGCTGCCATCTTTTCCACTTGTTTAATAATTAGAAGACTCACTGTTGAACAGGATATATGCAGGTGTGGGTTCTTAAAGAGCAATATCAAACCAAATAATAGACATACCCTAATTTATTTTAAGCTGCTGCTGCTTTACCCAGTACTAATACTTATACAAGCTTCATTTTTAGTGAAGCCCTCTATATCAACAAGTAATCCTTCCTTTAGTTTCATGACTTTTTCCTGTCTCACTTGACTGATATTGCTGTATGAGGCAAGTTCAGGAGAAGAAGCAAGATTGTAAATCCAGGGAGCATGTCAGGGATGTATCTAAGTCTGGAATGTGCAGAGGGAGAATTTGTGGAGCTTTCCTTATAAAGTGAAGCAAAGGTAAAGAAGAGCTACAAGCTGCAATATGTTTTTTGCCAGCCCTGTAACAAAAGAGAAGCTATCCTAACCCACTGTATTCTCCTAGGATTCTCAGTGTATTGGCACTAGAGAACATATATTCAGCACTAGCCTGACCTAGACAGTACAGTCAGTACCATTTAAACATGGGCAGCAAACACTACACTTGAATATCAGTGTGTTTCAGTGACAATAGTTCTTCATGTGCTTCAGGTTTTGTCTTTGCAGATGTGACAACATTTTAGCTACCTTGTTTTTCACCTTTCTTATGGTTTACAACCCTTTTCGTCTCATCCCATCACCATGTGTTTTCTATAGAGCATTGATAACATTAGCAGCCTACACCTGAGATCCATCTGCAGTTTCTTGCTGGAACACAGTCTTTCTGAACTGGCGAGGCACACTTCACCAGATACCCAGGTCTGTACTTAACTTTTCCCTAACAGGCACAAGATTATGAAGTGTTGAAACTTATTGTTGAAGGCCATTGTTTAATGATAGAATAGAATAGAATAGAATAGAATAGAATAGAATAGAATAGAATAGAATAGAAAACTAGAGATCATAGTACTGGATCAAAATGTCTTAGACACCTAGCACTAAGTGGTAATCTAATTCATTTCTGTTCCAAAATATTAATGGATTAACTATTCTGAGAAACCTTACCCTGGATCATATACCATCTGTCTTTCCATAGTAAGCTTAAAGTCAGCATAAACTCTAAATCATGTGTTTTGGCTAATGCAAATGAAATGTCATTCTATGCCCACATTTGATTATGTATCAGATTTGCTCGGCTTGATGACTCAGTTATGAACAGATCCTGTGTACTAATGAACACAGACCCATTGTTGGAGTCAGACTTGGACTAACTTGGTTGAAATATATTGCTCTTACCTTACTGTGTAGCTCTGACTTTCATGTTGAAGACAGATGGGAATGCTAATTTCTTGAGAAGAAGCTTGGAAGGCAGAACGTAAAGTAGAAGAAATTTTATTTTCATGGTCCTAAGCTATGATTAATCTAAATTTATCCCTTAGTAAGAGGAAGATGTTCAATATTTCTCTAACAATATTGTCAAAATTAAGAAATAAAGACTGGGTTAGAAATCTCTGGAAAGTGTGTTGAGACCTGGAGATCACTTTTCATTATTTTCATCCCCCTGTGACCAGCACTTGAAAAAGCAATGGTAAACTCTGAAAGAAATTGCAACTAGAGTTCAAAACAGAGACAGGACATCTGTAATTTAAGACTGAGAGCTTTGGGGAAGAAAAAAAAAGAAAAAGAAAGTCACACTTGCATGTCCACCCATGCAAAAATGCACTGAGGATATGCTTCTTCATCTGAAATAGCTAGTACTTCTGGTTCTACTCTCCAAAGACTGCCTCTGTCTGGACTAGCTGTCAGGCAAAACATGAGCTTATTCCTAAGAGTTTTTTAGCTCTGAAGCCTTGTTCATCTGGGTCGGTTGTCAAAGGGCAAAGTGGAGGCAAACTCTTCCAGATGAATCCAGATAAATTACTACACAATTGTTTTACTAGCCCAAAAGCTTGAAGCACCTTTACCAATTACTGATACCCATTTCCTGCCTTGCAAGTGGAATTAGGATCTCTCAGCAATATATTGAAAGCAATTGAATATCATCCAGCAATTGCCATGAGTGAAGTTGTAAGTAATTAGTACTAATGATACTTACGAGGGAAAACAGGTGTGGTTGAATTACACTTTCCCCTTAAAAACTTAAAATATACACAGATTGAAACCAGTTATTTAATTATATGTTAGGGTTGTTGCAGAGTTTCTTTATCTATTTCTAATGCTGTTGGTGAGGAAGTATGTTGAGACAGCAGGACGTTGTAACTATTTCCCCTGAGATCTCACTAAAAGTTTTTATGTAATTGTGTAGATTTAATGTACAAAAAAAAGACAGTTTTGCCCACCAGGGAATCTTGCAAGAATGCATTTTCACTAAAAAAACAGTTTTACTAAGGGAGATCTTAAGGGAGACATTTGTGAGATTAGACCATAGACCGAATCCAGAGTAATTCCATTAGTTTTATTTAAGTTATCCTTGGTTTTATATTGGTGAAAATGAGATGAGAGTCCAGCTTTTAATTAGAAAACGGTGCGTAAGTGTACTTGTGTACAAGTGTAAGATGTACTTGTGGTGTTTTTTTCTAAGACAGCAGACTTCAATGGGCAGCAAAGGTCTCCCAGAAGTAGTCTTACCATCAATGCTCAATATAAAACCAGGAAAACAGTTGACCCAGATACGTTGTTTGTTTGTTTGTTTTTTCTGAAAAGTAAAAACTCATGAAACTCCATTAAAATTCAAGAAAAAAATAAGGAAATAAACTTTTGTAAACTGTGAAATATAGACAAATTTGGTGATCATGAAAGAGAAGATGCACTAGCTTTCATTTAGCTCAGAATAGTGTGGGATTTGTCTGCTTATGCCTGAGCTCTAGTTATTGTTTCCTTTATTTATTCCATACACTGTAGCCCATGTTATAGTCCCATTCCTGAAATGCCATTTTAGTATCAATGGCTGTTGATAATTACTCACCAAACTGATGTGATCTTTGTGAATCACAAGGAGATTTAGCTACAGGGTGGCAAGAGAAACAGCTAGATTTGTCTGGCTGTACAGCGCTGTTACAAGAGCATTTTAGATATCTGGTACTGTACAGATGCTCTTTTGAGCCTGACTACTGTCAGCAATGACCAGAGCTTTTTCTTTTGACAATACTTAAAGTTCAGAGTTCAGGCAAGACTCAGCATTAGAGGAAAGAGGGAGGATCTAACTCAAACAGGGTCTCAGTGTTAGAGAGCCTCACAAGTGAGACAAAAACCAAGCAGTCTCTCAGTTCCTGTGGAAAGCACAACAGATCATAGCTCTCCCTCCTTATTTTCTAATAATCTGCTTTCCACCAATTTCCACCCCATTCACTATATCTCTCTCTTTTTGTTTCTATTGCTCAAGCTTATTAACCTGTACTTTTTCCAGGATTATTTTTTTCTTATTTCCCCATCCTTAACTGTTTCTTCCCTCTGTAACATTTCTGGTCTGGTAGTGTGTGCAGTGGGTCCTAATTTCATTACACTTACCCTAGTAACTGGGATGCTTTTTACCCCACTTCCAGTACTGTTAATATTCAGTTGGGCAGCCTCAGCTGAAGAGAGTAGAGGAATTTTAACAGCCTGGTGTACCACAGGTCAGGATTTATGTACCTGGCCAGAGCTCCAAATGAGAAGCATGTACAGCATCAGCACATACTTTTTGTAGCTGTGAAATAACTGCAGGATTATGGTTTTATTTTATATGCCATTCCTCCCTTCCCTCTCTTTTTATTTTAAGGTTTAATCCTCTTCTTAAAATTTTCCCAAGTTAAGGGTTATTATTTTCATAGCCAGTTAGCCATTCCGTTATGGTGTCACTGGAAAGGATGTATGTCTGACCCACCTCCACTGCTTACTAAGTCAATTGCCTTTGAAGTACATGTAATAAACTTTCTCTAATGGTATAAAGAAAAGCTTCATTAGTTCCAGCCCATATTTGGGATGCACCTCTAATCCACACTCATTCTGCTTCTTTCTTTGTAATGTTTAATTATTGATATACCTCACCTGGCTCATGCAGTCTTCCAATGGTAAGATTTTTCCTCCATTTTCCCAACCCCCAATTAATATTTTCAGTCCCTCACTCAAAGCCTGGGTCACATATACATGAAGGTCTGACAAAAGACTGTAGCAAAAGAAACCCATGGGCAGTAGCTTATGATGTCTGAATGGGGCAGTCATCTCTCCTTCCCTCTGGTAGATCTTGCAGAAAGAGAAAGGTGACATAGCTCCAAAGATGGGCAGCTGCTGGCAGGAAGAAGTTGTATCCATAAAACACTGGCAGGTCTCTTGAGGAGGCCATACTGCAGCAAAACCCAAGTGAAAACACGATGTCCAAGAGAGGGTAGCTCCAATGCTCTCACCTGTTTTCCCTTTGGATATTCTCTCATCAAAAATGTTCAGCATGACTTGGACCCCTTTGTATACCAGACTCATTTAATCTGATTTGCATATGCAAGTATTTCACTTTGCTCACACTGAGAAGTTACTTAAAAGTCTGGTTATCAACATTTGGTGTTACCTGTCTGTAGTCTAAATAATGTGAACTGCACCTTGCATTTGCTTGAAACAAAAGAGTTGTTTCATATGATGGCAGGCTAGTTTTGTGTAGTGCAGCATTTTGCATTGGTGGCTGGAATTTGGGGAAATCTTTAGAGCATGCAAGTACTTTTAATGGGGAAAACAAAATTGGGTTGGAAGAGTGAATGATAGACTGTGTGGTGCTTATCCACCCACCGAGGCTAACACACAACACAGGTATAAAAAGCTCTGCCAGTTAGCTATCAATATGGGACCAGTATCTCTTTATCTCTATTGTGCTGGCTGTCTGCATGAGAGTTTGATGGCTACCAAGAAAATATCACTTCTGTTGCAAAACATTGGCATCGGAAAAGATACCTATAGCTGTGTCAGAGAAAGTAACAGTGTCATCATAACCTTCTGCACACAGGAGAAAAAATTCCTCTGTGAGAAGCAATACATGGTCTTGAAATGCTGACTTTGAGAGGTTAGTTCCTGAGACCTGCCTTAGCAGGCATAGTCTACCATGATAAAACCCTCAAAGATCATAAAACCTACTTAAAAATCATGATGTTAAGAAAAAAGGAAGTATACAGTTCTTCTTTCTTGTCTGGCTCATTATGTTACAGTTCCTTGCTTTTCATAGCAATCATAAGAGCAAAAAGCCTACTCTTAAAAAAGCAGAAGAAAAATGAGTTTTTCACATAATTAGACACATCTAGAATATGCAATATTAATAAAACACCTCCAAGGTCTGGTGGTGTTCCTGCTGCCTAGCCCCACAGAGGAAGGAAGATATTGGACTCTAGAGCCATAATTAATTTACAGGAATTTCATTTTCCAAATTCTTAGGACTGTTTCCAACCCCTGCTATAAAGCACAGTGTGTTCAAGAAATTTTACAGTACGGTCAAAGTTCTTTGGCAGATATTACAGGTGAATTTTAATCCTCTAAAACTAATTCTATTTAGCAGGGCACAAGAGCAGTAGGTACTGCAGATCTTAAAGTTTCAGACAGCATAAAGCAACAAAAACTCTTTCCCCAAAAAATAACAGAAATCAGGGGATTACTAACATAGGAAATTATTTTTGCCTTGTAATTGGTAGCACTTTAGAATCCTACCCGGGACACACCTCATTGGAATAGGAGCATATTTTAGCATATGGGAATTATGTGATAACATATTAAATACATACCTCTGTGAACAGAATCAGCTCAAAAAATAGAGTAACTGATGTCTGGCTTAATCAAACCTCTTTTGCTGTGTTTTTGAAAGCTCTTATTCTGCATTCAACATTTCTTTCCCTTTTTTTAACATTACATAATAAACTCCATCCATTGATGTCAGCAACTGACCTCTACTCATTTGGAAGAGTCTTTTATAAGTCTAGACTGGGGAGTTCAGCATGACCACAAGGAGGTGAAGCTAAGTTAAAAAAAAGCCTTGCATCCTCACAAGAAGTTTGTTGATTCAAATCCTCCACTAGGATTAAATTTGAACCCTGAGCTGATAGGTCCCTTCAGCCCTGGCATGTTTGTTCTTCAACTAATTATTAAAGTAGGGTCTTTTATTGATAATAACTTCTGTCTCTGCTGTTCAGGGAAACAACTTATCTCAACTGAAACCACCTTCTCCAACCTGCTACTTGAGAAAAAAAAAGTATCCCCTCCTCCCCCTTTATGCTAGTATGCAGATGCATGTGGCATCGAGGAGGGTTAAACATCCATATGTGCTTGGCAAGTAACTCATGTTAACCTGCCAGCTGCCTAGCATGAAAGAAGTAACCTGCTGACTTTCCCTGGAAAGGGCTTGGGAAGCTATTGAGAAATGAGAGAGATGTAACAATAAGAAGTGGTGCAAAGGGGGCATCTCTTTTTCACAATGTTTCCTTTTGTAACCTACTGTGCTTTTATGCTGGTAGATTCACCAATGGGACCAGGCCCCTAGGAAGATAAGTCTTTTTTCTGATATCCTATCAAATCCCTAAATAAAGACCCCTTTCCAGGGAGAGGGAGCCAGTTTGGCTGTTTTTTCAGAAGTGCTCTTATTATAATCAGTGTGAGTTGTGTTCTGACTCCTTTGAGAATCCAGGCACTCTGAACAGCATTCACATTCTTTCTTCTGAGGAGCTTGCTTATATTTATTCTTTATGCTCTGCTCACTCTGGTTCCCCAGCAATGTAACCCTCACAAGCTGCATGCACCTGAGGAAGAAGAAGAAGAAGGATGAAAGGTTTCAGGTAACCAGCTTAGGAGCCGTTCCCCCTTTCCCAGTCACTAAAAATGAGTAGAAAAAAGCCTTTCATTATCAGACTGCCAAAGCTGTAGCTCCTGGTTCAAGACTAGATTGTGCTATGATTAATGAAATGTGTTTAGCAGTCTCATTTGAGCTTTTAATGGTCTGATATCTGCATTGTGGCTTTAGCATACACTTCATGATTGATATCCTGCTTGGGAGTAGGAAGCAGGGCTGCTTTAAGGTGTACAAGCTGAACTGAGAGAGAAATGAAAATTGCTTGATAGCTTCTGGAAGTGATATGTGAATCCTTTAGGATAGCTGGTGAGGGGTCTGGAGCACAAGCCTTATGAGGACAGGCTGAGGGAGCTGGGGTTGTTCAGTCTGGGGAAGAGAAGACTGAGGGGAGACCTTATTGCTCTCTACAACTACCTGAAAGGAAGCTGTAGAGAGGCAGGGGTCGGTCTCTTCTCCCAAGTCACAGATGATAGGACAAGGTGTAATGGCTTCAAGTTGCGCCAGGGGAGGTTCAGGTTAGATATTAGGAAGTATTTCTTCAGTGAAAGGGTTGTCAGGCATTGGAATGAGCTGCCCAGGGAGGTGGTTGAGGCACCNNGATTAGTAGTGGATTGGTGTTGTTTTGGGTGTGGTGTGGAGTTTGTGGGGGTGTGTGCTTCTTTTTTTTTTCCATTGGTTGGATTAGATGATCTTAAAAGGTCCCTTCCAACCTAGATGATTCTGTGATATGTCTCTATGGGGGCCAACACATATGAGTGTACCCAAGCTAGTTAACTGCACTAGCGAAGTAATGTGTTGGGCTGATTTTTGCCACTTCTCAGTAGAAATAATACACAGTGGCAAAATACTGCATTAACATAGTTGCATGGATTCTACTCAAACAAGCTGAGATACCTCTGCAAGACACTGCAGTATGCCAGGTTCATATACCTTTGTTTTTCTGTAAATCTCATCCTTTTCTGAGAGCTATTGTTCTTCCCTACATCAGTAGTAGGGTAAACACAGCTCCCTCCTGAATCAATCAATTTCCCATGACTTAAGTTTAGTGGGAGGGTTGCTGACATGCAGATTGGGACATTATTTTGCCACTTGTTTTGCCAGCCATGAGCCTGAAGGGAATATATATGCAGGTAAGAGAACAACCTTCAGGAGTACCTAGCAGGCATCTACAATTTAAATTTAATAACCTTATTTAGTGAAGTACTTAATCATAGGCTGAAGTGTAAAACTCACGAGTAGTCTCATTGACTTCAGCATGGTTGCAAATGATGATGCACTGAGATACAGCATTGAGTTAGGGCTGGTAACATCTGAGCCTGTCCTGGATAATAGATTCAGGGCCAAGTATTGTTCTCCACCAGCATCGTCTTTTATCCCCCTCATTGAACAGTATCAGCTAGATATGGTCTGTCCAAGTGCAGAGGAGAAGATGTAGTGTACTAACTTCCTATTAGCCTTTTGATGCTGAAATTTAAGCTGAAGTTTAAGATCGTTGAGTTTAGCATTGGGAAAAAGATGGAGCAGTCAGTAAAATGTCACAGGTGACCATGATGAACTGCCACTCCCCACTAGCATGTGCTGTGGCAGATGATGCATGTCTGAGGCTGCAGAGCTTAATGATCCCTAGGAAAAAAAAAAAAAAGCTCTTGCCCACAACTCAAAAATTCTTAACACTAAACTAGTTTTTAAACTAAACTTCAGCAAGTTAGAAGTGTTTATAGCAAGAGAGTGGAACTACCTGGAAACCTACAGCTTCTGTAGAAAATGGATTTTAATCAGGCCTCTTTTGCCCAATTTCTGAGCTGTCATGTATCATAAACTGTTAGTATAATACTTCTGATCAATTTTTATGAATGTTAGGAATTAGTCACCTCTGTGTCCATCTGAACATCAATTTGCTTGTCACCTGTCTACCTATTTCTATTGTGTAAAAGATGTTGGCTTTTTCATCTATTTATTCATCCTGGGAATGTTCATGAATTATTCTAGTCATTTAATGCATTCTAGCTCTGCATTTGTGGATATCTGTTCTTGGTAGTAATAAATCTGTCAGTTTAATTGCTTTCTCTTTAGCCTCAAACTTATTCTTATTAAGTCAATGAGAAATCATCTTCTTTTATACTAGAGCAGAAAAATTGTTACTGGTTCTTTTTCAGTTCTTTTATTTAATAAAATGAACTATCTAAATAATAATCCATCCTCACTGTTTTCTAAATGGTATTACTTCCCGTTAGGCATATGGGAGCTTCAGCATGTTTGCTTTTTAATTAAAAGTAAGTTTCAGCTACCTCTTTCATCATCAGAATTTTCTGTCACCTTGAAGTAAAGGCTCTGGTATTGTCTTTAAATTATTGAGTGCTGGCCGGCTGGGGGAGTTCAGTTTAGAGTATACATTAATCATCTTAACTACTCTCATCAAACTGACTGTCCAGCCTGCTATGGTTTCAGTACTTCTGTTTTGTCCCTCCTTTGTTTGTCTACCCACCTATACATGGGTTTGTCTACCCACCTAAACATGAATATAATCTTTCTGCATACTTGCTAATTACTGAATTATATATTCTTTGTGTCCTGACATGTTACAAAACATTTCCCAAGGTTGTGTCTGACAGTAATAAGTTGTTGTAGGGAGCTTTTCCTTTGCCACTTGGTTAGCAGAACTCGGAGTTGAAAGCAGCATAGCTGGTGGAATTACTTCAGGCCCTCTGGGAAAGTGTTATATATCTGTCTGTTTTCTTCAAATTCTCTGATTTGCAAAAGATCTAAAAACTTAATCTTTTCAGCAGAGCTGAACTAATTTGCAATCTTAACAACTATTTAGACTCTTCTGTGGAAACAAGAAAAAAGGTTAGTGATTTGTGCACATTAGTGTTGTCAGCATATTGGCAAATTTTATTGCTCATTAAATAAGTTGATAAACATAGTGGGATGGAGAAGGAGAAGAGCAGCTCCTGAGTGGAACAGGAGGTATCTGGGCTCTGCTTCCCAGTTCTGCTGCAGTGGTACATGGGCACCTTCCTGCCTCTGCAGCCCTGGGTCCTGTTTGTGGTTTCCTTTCTCCTTCCCATTGTCTTATCTTGCCAAGTCATTAAAAGTTGTGTATTTGTACAGCACCTAGCACTGCAGAGCACTGGATAAACTACCCCTATATGAATATATTGTGCATATGAACAAATATTTTCCACACTGAGTCCTTTTTATAGTGAGAATTCACAGTTCCCTCTGATTTACATCATGTTTAGTCTCAGTAGAATAATTGTGCAAGATTTACTGTGGATACGTGAAGTTACAGCTGTCCGTGGTTTCATTATGGTTGCTCAGATGCTATTGTGTGCACTGCTGAATGATAACTGTCAGACACTTTAGAGGGAAAATATTGCCTTCTCTAAATATCAATAATCAGCACCACGCATGATTCTGGTACTTTCTTTTCCCGGAGTTTCTTCACATGAAAGCATCAAATTAGATGTACTCTTACAGCGATCAAGCAGCAATTTACACATCCTGCTATGCCATCCTGGTATCATTTAAAAGATAGTGCTTGGATCCCTTTGCATTTGGGAAAGTTGTTAGTTTTACTTTAGCTTGCTCTTCTGAGGAACTTAACTTGAGTGCTATGGATTCATGAAGCCCAGTTTCCCAAATAGCAAAGCCTCTCCTACACAGCCGCCTGTTCTATGGAGCGTGCCTTGGCCAGAGGATGACTTGCCAGCAATCCTGTTCTTGGTCTGACATCTTTCTTCACCAACTTGCCCAGAATGGGAAAGTGGGAGGTTGTTAATCAGCAGCAAAGCCAACAGCCGGTGTTTTTATGAGAAAATATATGAAAAGTGCTTCGTTCTTCTGTAGTATAAATTTAGTGTGCCAAATTCTGACCTGTTACAAGTTGGAATGGCTTCATTTGATATAAAAGGAGTCATACCTGCTTACCATGCCTTGATACTGACTCCCTCAAGGCAACGTGTGTAAATGGAGGGTCTTAATTCCCTGTTGCAGTCTCACACCACTGAATCCATTTTATCAGGAAACACAGAAGCTGCTATTGCCAACATCTAAGACCACCCAGTTGAGTATATTTTATTCAGCTGCCCTTCAAAGCCATCAGTGTTTGAGGTTTGATGGTGCTGGTGTTCATTGGAGCACCCTTGACAGATAGCATCCAAGGACATTTGTGCCCATGCAGCAGAACACATCAAATTTTGATCCAGACCTAGATATATGTGATACAGTTTTACTGCTCAAGTATGGTCTACAGCACAAATTTAAGTTGATGAATGGAAATAAACATGAGAAGAGATCAAATTCCTTGTGCAAAGTGACAAGGAACAGAAGTTTTGTGGTGTCAAATCTAGACTAAACTTAATAATCAAAGCTGCTGCTACGTGCTTATAAAGTGGCATATTCTACAGAACAGTCCACTGTAAACAGAATAAAAAAATATTGATTTAAGTTATGTACTGAACTAAGTCTGAAGTAATGAAGCAAATTAGCCTGTTTTCAAATAAATGATTGACATTTTCTGAAAAACTCCATTATCTACAGTAACCTTTAAAACTTTTTCACAAGCCTCTGTGGTTATCAGCTCCCAAGCAAATTTAATTGTAGCATTTTGGACTTTTTTCTTAGACTCTGTCTTCCCTTAATAACTGATTAGCCTAACCAAAGCAAGTCTGTATGAATAAGGGTTGGTGTTTTTCTCCCCTTTCCAGTCAAATATGACCCACTTACCAGTCTTATTCAGGAATGTATCTCAATCTGTCGCCATGGAAATCATTTGATGTCACAAATGTGAGCCTGTAGAATCAGTTAATATGTCAGGCAGTTAGATCCAGACTAATTACAAAGGAGAAAAATTAAATTTAACACACATGTTTATTGACAGTAAGTAATGATGGGAAAGGAAATTAAGCAGCAGGTCATGATTGTTAAGTGGTCCACAAGAAATACATCATACTTCTTATGAAAGCTGCTATAGATGTTTAAATCACTTTTAGATCGTACTGTGGAAACATTTTAATATATGCAGTATCATGTACCTTATAGCTTACAACTGACCTCCACTCATAGAGTCATCACAGAATCATAGAATGGTAACAGTTGTAAGATAGCTTAAAGATCATCTAGTTCGGATTCCCCTGCCATGGCGGGGGACACCTTCCACTAGAGCAGGTTGCTGAAAGCCTCATCCAGCCCAGCCTTGAACACTTCCAGGAATGGGGCATCCAAAACTTCTCTGGGCAATCTGTACCATTGTCTCACCACCCTTACAGTAAAGAATTTCTTCCTAATACCTAATCTAAATCTACCCTCTTTCAGTTTAAAATCCCTACCCCTCACCTATCACTACACTCCTCGATAGAGTCCCTCCCCATCTTTCCTGTAGGTATTCCTTTAGGTACTGGAAGGCTGCTATAAGGTCTCTCTGGAGCCTGCACTTCTCCAGGCTGAACAACTTCAACTGTCTCAGCCTGTCCTCATAGGACAGGTGCTCTGCCCTCTGATCATTTGTGTGGCCCTCCTCTGGACACACTCCAACAGGTCGATGCCCTTTTATGTTGGGAACTCCAGAGCTGGTCACGGTACTCCAGGTGGGGTTCTCAGTTCCATATGTTCATTTCCATTTTTTTGTCCTGGATTGATACATGATAACACTTGCAGGTATATGCATCGTGTTAGTTTCTCTCTCTTTCACAGTGAATTTCTTTCACAGTTACCGAGTACATCCAGAAATTATTGGAATTACCAAAAGAAGCTGCTTTCTTTGTTACTTTGTTCAGCAGTGATCATCTAGCTTCTGCTACACACACACATGTATATGTGTATGTGTATAGTTGTGTGATCCAAAGCTCACTGAAATTACTGAATGTTAGGTCGTGAGCTTCATTACACATATATTCACATAGACTTTCCATTTAATGATTATCCACACAGAACATTTGGTACCTGTTATTACTATTCTCAAGAACAAAGAATACATATGCTGTTTCCCAAACAGTACAGTTGTGAAGAAATAATAATAAAAACTTATAATATTTATCTGCCTTTCTTTCCTCTTCATCTTCATAAAATTATTTATTTCACCTTCCATACGGTAGAAGGAATAATAAAGTTTAACTGAAGATAGATTTTCCCTCTTAGCTGTCATTGAAAGGGACTCTGACAAGGTTTGTTAGACCTAAAAATCAATTCATAGTACTCTGTTATCTGATGCATCTGTAATGACTTTGTACAAATTATTATTTTTCCTGCTTTCTGTTATGGCTTGAAATTAAAAGAAAAAAACCGAAAGGATTTATTTGCTTTCTGCAATAAGAAGTAGACATCCAGTGTGAAAAATGGCAACACCTTTATCTTCTAAATGGAGATATTAAGGATTTGCATTAATAAACAACTCAGTTCTTCCCCACTGTGTTTTCTTCCAGCCAAGATACTAGTCCAAGTAACAAGAAATAGCTTGAAGTCCTTCCTTCCTAGTTCACAGTGGCTAGAGAATTAAATCCAAATCCTTACATTTTATTCACCAACTAGATTATTTCATTCAATTCTGTAGCCGAATGAAGGCAAACCAAGCTCAGAACAGTTTGCTAAATGTGACTTCAAAATACATTTTCGTGGAACCAAAAAAATGTCTCTCTCAGTTCTTCTATCCTAGGCTAGCTGAGTCACACAGCAGTAAGAAAGGCAGAGTATGTTTTGGACCTGGTGACCTTAACTGAACAATGCTATCCTCAGTGTTGGTTCTCCCTTCTGGTACTCCAGAAATAGATCTCAGGAGTAAAAGCTATGTCTTAAATTTGGATTTTTCTCCTTTGTTCTCAGAGGTCAGAAAATCCTTTCTTCTACACACGCTTCTTCTTTTCTTAAATAGCAACCTTTTTCTAATTTTCCACTATTGTTTGTATAAAACAAAAAATTGACAATCCCTTTTCTCTCTCAGAGCCCACTGGTAGACTGCTAATGTTTAGTAAGAGCTCACTGAAGTGACTGACAACTTTACATTAAGGAGAAATCCTGTGTGTAAACTTCTCAGATCACAGGGGGACACTACCTTTCTGGTCTGGAAGCTGTCCTTGCTCCAGTAATACATTTGCATAACATTGCCTTCATCTTGGTTTGGGGGAGAAGAGTACGCAAGGATTTAACTTTCAAGGTATGTTGATTTATCCTTAATGCTCTTGCCAGTGAGTCACTGCTGTTTTGATAATTTTGGGTTTTGAACTACAAACTCAATAATAGATTGTAAGAAGCAAATGAAGGGAAGTCTTTTTCTCTTGCAGCAATCTAAAAAATAATTTTCGTGTTTCATCTACACAAAGATGATTTAATTAAATACTTTAATCATGACCACAAATAATTTACGTAGTGGTTCAGAGAGAGAATTTATGATTGGGTTTATGAGTGGTTCAGCATTGTCTTGTCATAGAGCATTCACTTAATCCTGTCGTACCTGCTTGATAATTACTCCCTCAGCTCTGTCCTTGCATTAGCTACAAAATTAGCTTAGAGGACTTGGAGAAAAAGAGGAGCGGAAAAATCCTTTAAATTAGTTAATAATTTATGATTGCTGTTGAGTCAGCCCTCATTCAGTCTTTCTGAGGGGTGAACCTTCCCATCTGTTGTGAAATGAATTAATATTAGTACTTCACAGTTTCTAGAGCTGATCAGAATCTGGTAATGATATACAGAAGATCTTTTCTCCATCTCCAAAACAGATAATGATCTCTTTTTAATGCCTTAGTGTCTTTAAATCACATCTTAACATAAATCTTCCTTTCCTTCAGTGCATGCATACTTACACATTTCTCCTCTCGCAGCATTGATCTTTTAAATTTAATTGGGGAATTGTTTATTTTTCATTCACGGGAAGGCAGGAGCTGAGTTCCTCTTCATGTGGTGATAACAAATGGATGGCTGTCCCAGAATTTGATCTATGCCTGGGAGTTTGTTTCCTCGTGCAATTAATGGAATGAGCCTAAGTGACAGAGTAAGAGCTTTAAATTCAGTCAGAAGGTCACATCTTATCCTAGAAGGAAGGAAACTGGCATTTCATATATTGTAGAGGGGGTGTTATATTCTTTTACTCTTTTTTTTTTTTAATTGTGTGTATGTACCATTGAAAAAGATCCCTAAATTTCTTGTACCAATTTACAAAGCACTGTTGACAATCTGTAGTTTTCAGCATTGAACACAGAGAGAAAAACCTTACAAATTAGAAAGAAATTGTGAGAAAGGTTCATTTCTGAAAACCCTTAGGGCATGATAGGGAACAAGTGTAGGTCCAAGCTAAAAGTACCACTAATGAAGTGGGGAATTAAGAAATGCCCCAGAGGGATACTTAAGTCACCTCCAGAAAGAGGCTGGAACTGGATGGACTAAATTAAGACTTACGGTGCATTTGAAAAAAAAAAATCTCTGCACAGATGATTTCACAAGTTAGGCAGTGACATCCACATTATCTTTTCATTGTGAAGAGTAAATCTTAGGCAGGTCTGTCTTTTGGGGACTACAGAGTTGGATTTTAGGAGTAAGTATAATATTTGTGCCCTCTTCCTAGAGAAAGAGGATCAGTTTTGTCTTTTAAAAGAGCAGAGATGGAAACTGAAGTGAGATACTGAATGAGACTTTCACAAATCTACCAGGTTATAGAATCTGTCCTCAGTGCTAACAAGGGATTTACCTCTTCTAGAGATTAGAAAAGATTAACTGTAAATGTCCCATTTATTGGACGCTTTTGGAGGCATAACCTGATATCCTGACAATTTTGCTTGGAGTGATTTAAGAAATTATTGCCAATGTCTCTTCATTATTTTTCCATGAGCTGCATTAACAGGTTTTATGGGGACCCTCTTGCTCATTGCAAAGGGCCAGTGGCCAGTAGCCAGAGGGCTACACCTAATCCAGATGGCTGTAAACTGAGATGAACTAGGTAGGCACTAACTCCTGCTATGGGGAGATAATTTCTCAAATTAGTGTGCATGCTTCTGCAGCATTTATGTGACTTAATTCTTTCAGTGTTAAATCCAATGGAAGCCAAGATTTCATCTCTGTAGTTAACTGGGTTTTACTGATCTTCCCAGTATGCAGCTGGAATCATCACCTACATCATCCCTTTTTTTGACTTATTGCCTTTCTGATCTGCAAATGCACATTAATTTGTTGCTGGCTTTCAGTACTTGAAAGGCAATCCATTTTTAATTTGCTAAAGTATTAAATTTGTTTCTATTGTAATTTGTGTTTATTATGGTGCTTAATAGATCTGCACCATGACTGACTAAAAGGTGATATCTGATTTTTTAACTGATCTTTATAGCAAGGTCTGTCTTGCACTATGGGCTGATAAAGGGTTTGTCTTGTGGTCATCTGATGGGTGAGGGATTTCCTTTTTTTTTTTTTTCTCCCCAAGCAAGAGAGAGAGTGAAGCCCTTTGTTCTGTACTTTTTATTTTTACACAAAAGAGACTTATCATATAGATACGTTGTGGCTAATTTTCTTTATCTTATTTATCTCATACATTTGTTCCCTTTTTAAGAGCAAGTACAGTGTGTCATCTAATGTCTGTGGTTATGAGGGAGTGAGTTATCCAAGTTGATTTTACAGCTTTCAATTTTTATATTGTTTTCCATCTTGTCCCTAGACAGGTGAAGAGAATTAAGTAAAGGGAAATTTACTCATATTTGATTTGCTGTACTTAGCCTTTTGATTACAGAATTCATTGAGATGCAAGATGGATTCATAACTCATAACAGCATTTTAATGCTTCGTAAAAGAAATGTTGCTTATACTTTATGCATTAGCAGAGATTAAGGGGATTAGCTGATACCATAACTTCCTGCCCTTTGCATGATTTCCTGCAGTGGTTGCACAGCTGTCTCACTGCATTTTGATGTACTCAGATTTCTTAGTACTTTCATACCTCCCTCTTGTTTTGTTGAGGAAGTATGATTTATCTTATCTTGACATTTTCAGTATTTGAGCTGATCATTTTGATTCTTCTCTTTAGCATTTTTGAAGGAAAGCTTGCATCCTAAACCTTGCTATAAAAATCAGTTTAAAAAAAAGCAGTGAAACAGGGCTCGGTTTATCAAAGGGACACTACTGTTTAAATTTAAATCTAAATGCAGTTAATATATGTAACTAACAAAGCAGTTCATAAAAGCTTTTCCAAGCTGTTGATACCTTGCTTTTAACCACGACACATAGGTATTTGAAGCTCTGTTGCTGTGCTTGCCTACAGGTGCTGTCATTTTGGTCAAGCGAGAAAGCTGCCAGCTATTTTCAGCATCAATCCATTTTGCATCTCAACTCTTCTGCACTTAACCTTTCAGAAGGTCCAAACAAGTTGACCTCATTACAGGGGAAGAGTATGAAGGAGAATTTGTAGGATGCTGGTACTATCTTTTACATACAAATGTAGGGGAAGAAGCAGACGGCCAGAAGAGGGAGGGCCTGCTTGCAGGCTCTTCTTTAGCTTGTGAGGATTTGAACCAACTTCTCCTATCTCTTAAAAAAGTGTCTGACATCTGGCTGCAGGCAGCTTCTTGGTGAGGCCATGCTGGTGTGCACCAGGAATGAAAAATTAATGAGCCCAGAAAGGGAGAGGGAATAAGCAGGAATGACCATAACCTGGTCACTCACTGAGAAGGATATTTCTCTGAGAGGGAAATTTCTGGATTTTCTTCCAGAAACTGCTTTTACTTTTTGCATTTCCCTCCTCTAGTTCTTTCCAAAGACATGAAGGTTTTGGAGTGCTTTTTTTCAGTAACACTATTCCAGTATTCTCTTAGCCTCTACTAGGTGGATTTGGGAACAGGCAAGTCGTTTTGGGGTGCTTTTTGAACTCCCATATAGATGTGCGTTTCCTTCTTTTAGGTGTTTGGCTTTTCCATACATTTATTTCTGTGGCTAAAAGGAACTCTGAGCTCTTCTTTGCTTCTCAATTGGTGCAACCACTTTTAACAACTGAGTGTCAGTAAACACACTTCCAAGGTTTCTGTGATGATATTTGCTACTGAGTCAAATGAGAAAAGCCTCAGTTGAATACATCTATGTATGTCCTCTCTGTTTTGTAAGAACAACGCAGACATTTTCTTAAACCTGGATGCCAGAAAGTTTAATAGTTCATAGACTTCTCTTTTGACCTTCTCTCTTCCTATAGCATAAAATAGCAGTCAGCACAAGAGTTGAATCCTAGATTAACAGAGCTTGTCTCACAGCACTTGGGTGATAAGTTTTAGTGATGGTTTTTCACAGGTGTGGATGACATGTGAGGCAGTCTGCAGTCTGACCAGGTGAAAGGTCCAAAACATTAGGGCTGATAGACTTTTGCACTCATTTTGCTTTTTACCCATATAATGTCAACATTATCCAGAGAGCAAAATCCCAGTAATGAAGTCTGTGTCTCTCCCCATCTGTCTCACTAAATGCCACTTGGAACAAGCGCCTTTTCATTTGACAATAAAATCAATGAATGAAATATTAGAAACTTGAACAATATGATGTGCAGAATGCATTACAGGAGTTGTTGTGTTTCAGTGGACAGCAAGTCTTGCCCTTTCTTCCCGTTATCATCAACATATCTACTTAATGAAACTGGCACCTTCTGCTAGTCTCTACTTCTTTGCTTTTAGAGTTTAACTCTTTTGTAACACTTTAAAATCTCTCTGGCTGAGGGCTGTGTAATAAAATTCTGCACTTTCTGTGTACTATTGGGCTCACATTTTTGATCTGTTTGTCTCAGTCAAAGCCAGACCTGCACTAACTAAATAATTAAACAATAGAGAAGAAGGAGCTTAACTTGATTTTCAGAACACTTGTTTTTATCCCTTTGCTCAGCTGAGACAGCCCTCTTCCTCTTTGCTCTGAGGTTCTTCAGAACAACAGAAATCCCTCAGTACTATGCCACTAAACAGGAAAAAAAAGGGAAACCTCAGTGCTGAAGTGGAATTTAGTTAAGCATTCTGAAACCTCTGGAACTATCTACAGAGATTGATCTGCAGAAGACTGAAGAATGGGGGGGTTTATTGCTTTTTCCAAGCCCTACGAGATTCCTAGTCAGGAATATTAACCACTTCATTGTCATGCTAGCAAAACATGTCATACATTTAGTAAACATCTGTAAACTAAGAAAGTAAACTAATGCTTACTAGCAATCCATGAGACATACTGTACTATTCAACCTCGGAGCTCAAGGTACTGTGTGACTAGTGGCAACATGATTTTATCTTTGTGCCAATCTTGACTCTGTAGTATTGTACAGGGTTATTACATGCTGGCAAAGCCGTGTCAATGCTATATATGAGTTAGTTGAGTTTATGAGTAGATACATTTTTAGCCTGAGAAGATCTCAACCCCTTTGCCCTGTAAATCCAGATGTCTCTAGACAGGGAAGGACATAGAGAAAGAATGATGGTGTTCAAATACAAGATCTCTGCATGTTTATTAGGTATTTGCAGTGTTCCAGCTCTTGCAGTCAAAATAACTTGCAACAGTGTGTAAGGATAGAATTTTCCATTCTGATCTCCAGGTTTTTTTTCTTATATGGACATCCACTATTTAGCCTGACTGCAGAATCATGCTCTACTTAGAAAGGCTGAAGCTCAACAAAGAGGTGACCCTTCTGTGATTGCAGTGATTAGAATGAGAAGCAGATCCCAAGACTCTTGAGCTCATTGCTAAAGCATGAGGCTGCTGGTACAGCCACTGTTTCTTCATATCAGGCAGAAGCATCTTACTCTGTAAGCTCAACATGCAAAAGAGCAGGTTGTTGTTTTGTATCAGAGCTCTAGCGTATTTTCTGATATAGGGCTAATTTTGCTTGGTCACTAAGTTTGAAAAAGTGTTTACATCCATTTGCTGTGTCATCTTGCTATCTGATACTCCTGATGCATAAATAATTCTCAGCTGTACTGTTTGTGAGCTCTAACTTGTCTTGAAGCCCATAATTAAAATGATAAGGTGAGCTGTTTTCATAAACCAATTGTGAGTATAGAAAGTGCCATTAATAGCATTCGCAAGAAGTGCATCTTAATGCAATCTCTGTCTACTGAAGAGACGACTCCTGCATTTTCATCCTGAAAAATTTGCATAGGCTGGTAAAGCCACATAGCCAAAGGGAATTTGCAGAGCTTGTTTATTTTTTAACAAGCTGAACTGAAACCAACAAAGGGGAAAAATAATGTCAACATAGTTCGATTTCAACACCACATAGAGTTACTTGGCAACCTCTTTCACATTCACTACAGCCCTTTTCTACGAAATATGGCACTGTTTTGTTTTTTTTTTTCTGGTTTGGTTTGTTTGGTATGGTTTGGGTTTTTTTTGCTTGTCACCAGAAAAACAATACTCTTCATTTTGTTCATCTTGGGTTTTTTTCTGCCACTGCTTCTACATTCTGGGACTTCTCTGATGCTCAGAGAAAGTACTTATGATACATACCTACTGATTTCTTGCTTACAAACAATCCTGGTATGTCCCTTGATTTTGAAGATTTATTCCTTTTTAATAGAAAGGAAGAGGGTTTAATATATTGCTGTTTATATACAAGAAGGATATGAAGTAGGAAGCTGTGCAGAGTTTCCATGGATAGTTTCTGGAATACTAGAAAGCTGTTACCCTCTGTCTCTAATTCACTGCTAATAACAACAGTTACTATTCCAACAAGTGGCAGTTTAGGCACTAGGCTACTAAAAAGGATGGTTTCTCTCAGTATCTAAGCGCAGTGCTCTGATTCTCAGAAGTCCTGGCACTTGTTCATATGTTACCACTCGCCTCCCCAGGGACCTTGGAAACATCACTTCATCACCATGTACTTCAGTTACTCCTGCTGTAAGGAGGTCTCTCTCTCTCTCTCCTTTCCTTTGTAAATCACTAGTAATGATAGCACTATTAGTACTGCATAAGAGTTAGATTATTGATTACACATTGCAGCCATGTCTCCCCATTACTGAGATGTGTTTCACAGTTGGGGTTTGTGCCAACCAAAATGTGCATATTAAGACTTTATCCCCTTTATAAAATTGAATTTGTTACAGGCAGTCGTGGTGCATGAACAGTTACTTTCATGCTCTTCACACACTCTTGGAGGAGTGAAGAAAAGTGGCAGCAGAAAAGAATGCATTTTTTGGTCAGTGATCACGTATTCCCGCACAGCACAAATTCAAGCCATGGTTGTAATAGCCATAGGTTGTAATAGTTCTTGAAACACTGAGCATATCTTTACTTTCAAACCAATGCCTGAATATTAGAACTAGTGGAGTGGAATTCACTGTGTTCACAAGGATGTTTTGCTGCTTTCAGAACAAGAAGTTCTCATTTTTGTAAGAGTGTGGGGTTTTACATTGAATGAATTAAAAATTAAAGAGCAGACCATGATGAGGAAAAAGCAGTATCAGGGCACACAATCTTTAAGCTGCCATTGGTGTGAATAAAAAAGAGAGGTGGGTAGTCAGAGCAACAAGTTGACCTCCTGCATTCTGGTTGGGAAAGAATACCCTTCACCTCAGAGGGGCTTCATTTCAAGTCTCCTATTGCTGTTAATGAGATGTCAATTCTTCTGCTGGGACATTTTGTGTTATAAACAGTGACACAGAAGTGAGGTGAGGAAGAACAGGCTTAGCAGCACTTGAAGCTGGCATGGGCATCCATTCTGGTTCTGGCATACAATTTCTCAAAGGTTTCTATGGCCAGGTTTATTCTTCCCTAAACACCATGCTAGAGCACATTTCTTCACAAACTGCCAGGCGTATCCTTTCCTGTCAGGCAGAAAACAAGCAAAAACTTCTGTGCATGTCCAAATCATAACATCTTCCAATTCTTCTTAACTTGCTGACAACACAGGAGCCCTGTTGTCATGGGCATACAAAGCCTTGCCATTGTCACAGAAAACCCCAAAAAGTTCTGTTCCAAAGTAAAAAGCTTTTTCTGCACTTTCTTGCTTGTACTTGGCTGCTGAGAATCCATTTCCCTGAAATTCTGCAGATGAAAGTGCTGCAAACATTAATGATAGATTTTCTAGTTTTGCTGGACTCCTTACTGTCCTCTTCGTTTTTCTAACAAGCTCCTTGCCGGAGAGGAGAAGATGAGCGGAAACCAAACATATTCTCTTCTTTTGATTGATTTAATTCTTTCATCTTTCCTTATGAAGATGAATCACAGATTTAGCTTTTTACACCAAGCTTTCTCAATCCAATTCTGTATACTTCATCCTCTCTGAATCCTCCCTCCTACCACCTACATAACACTTGTAAGTTTCTTTCTGTACGGACTCTGAGTTATTCTTCTTCTCTGGCCCAAGTTGCTGTAACTTCTTTTGTCCTGGCCACATCACCACCTCTGAGTACACCCAAAAGTCAGCTGATACCATCCTTGTTCCAGCATTGTCAGTGTCTTCCTTTATTCCTTTCACTAGCTTCTTTCTCCTTCACTGACTCAGCATGGCCTATCTTGTCTTTCCCTGTCATTGATGTACTGTATCTACTTCTGTTTCACTTATCTACCCTCCTTTCTTATCAGGTATTCACTGTCTGTCTCTTTTCTTCTCCTGGCATCAAGTGTGCTGTCCACTGTGATGATCCCTCCTGAGACAGTCCCACAGTACCTTCAGTGAGCTACTCTTTGGCTTCCTTCTCATCCAAGTTACTTCTTAATAACTGTCCATGCAGTTCTTCTCTGTGAGCAGTTAGTCTGTTGGGAAACAGGAACATATCAAATAAAAATGGTAAACTTGTGTAGGAGGCATTTTTCCCTGAAATTGACTTTTCCACATGCAAAAGATAAGTTCTTTGGGGTAGAGACTGCCCTTTTCTATACCTGCCTGTAAATATACACATACATATCTGTATATTTTTATACATACATATATGTATGTGTATATATATATATGCGTTTGTATATGTGCATACATATATAATGCATACAGCTGTTATGTGTATCCACACCTGTGAAATAAATGCATATGAGTTAAAGTATTCAGTTCAGTTGAACAAGGTGTATCTTGCGCTGTTACAGGTTTATGAGAAAAAGTCATCCTCAGTTTCTGGGGACAGGCAGATTTATGTTACAGTGCACATACAAAATTTCATGTGACTATTTTACACTGGATTCATGGTAAAAATTCTAAAAACTTTATAGATGAAAATACTGAGGGTTTTTGTGCTTGAAATGTATTTTCAGAGGTAATTCAGGGCATTTGTTGCATGAGAAGACAGTCTTTTTTAGGGATGAGAGAGGATAGGGCAGTAGAAGACAGGAGTGAGTTTGGGAGCAGGAAGAAACCTGAATTGATATAGATAGCAAAAGAATTTCACAGGGCATCAATAGTGGGGATGAAAAGCTTGAACTTGACAGTGATCTGAAGAGGTGGATGAGAGATGTGGTAGGAAAAGTGGAAGATTTTAGAAGCCACATTATTTTATATAAAGTTGTGCAAGATCAGGGACTGGAAGGCCACAGAGAAGGGGTCAGTCAGTCAGGCAAGACTTAAGAGGAGGTACAACACATTCAGCCGGTATCAATAAGCGTAAGTACACTGATTTCACTGAAGTCATGCACATTTATACCAGCTAAGGATGTGGCCTCACACATTTCAGAAAGGTGTCTTATGCAGGCGTTTAAAGGATAACAAAAAAGAAATCAGAAGGAGAGAAAAGGAAAAGGACATTAATGAAAGATTTTAACTCCAAGACGTGCAGAAAATAACCCAGCTTCATTTTACCATTTTAGATTCAGCTAGTTCTGTGTTCATCAGACTTGGTGCTGGCCAATTTAGAAAAGTTACAGAATTCGGAATATGTATTTTCCCCTCTTCCCTCCTGTCACTTTTTTATTCTACGTTTCTGTATCCCATTTTGAGAGCAGAGCTCTGCAGTTCTCCTGATTCCTGCCAAGCTTGAATCTTGTATTCTTGTTGAGTCCTTCTCCTGTTCTTTCAGCTTACACTGAAGATGTGCTTTGCTCTGGCAGTACTTGGTTGTGGCTCCAGCATTCGTGTCTGTGTTAAATTCCTAACGATTTAAACATGGCTGTTAAAGTAGTTAGAAGTAGCAAGACAGCGTTCTGTTCTGCTGTCCTTTAATAACCACTGCAGTGTAGAAATTGCTTACTTCTTATTTTTTTAAAGGCTGAAAAATACTTCACACTTGGTTTTCGCTTTGGAGGCCTGTTCCAAATAAAATTAAACCTTGTGAATGTAACAACCAGGACAGCTGTGCTGCAAGAGATCTCCTGTGGTGTCAGCTCACCCTTTGGCCACCAGCCAACAAAAGGTGTAACCCTGCCCCACTCCTTCCCACCACACTTAAACATGCCTTTTTATTTTCCCTTTCTGGAAACAGCCTAATGTCCTGAGGACCACAGAAAGTGCAACTGAAAAATATTGTTCAGAGGCATCGAAATTGTACTGGGCACAAATGAAACTAGCAGATACCAGACTCAACGTAAATAAAAGCTGGTATTTCTTCACATGTCATGTGCCACAAGTCACTGGAAGCCGGAGGATGACTGTTAAGAAGTGCCACCATAAAGTTGCCATAGAGTTGTGCTCCATCCTGCACAGCTGCTACTCCCTGCTGCTGGAGACACAATACTGTGCTGGATGGAGCTTCAACCTGGCCACATACAGCTGCTGTTATGCTTTCAGTAGAAAAAAGCACACAGTTATTACCTCAGAGGACTTATATTTGCAAAATGGGGGGGGAGGTAAAAAGTTATTGTTATCACCATTTTTATTAGGGAGAATCAAGCAAGAGACTATTATGTGACCTGTCCAGTGTCACTCAAGAAATCAGTATCTGAGCTAGAAGCTGAGATGAGATCTGGAGTCCCCTTTAGTGCCTGAATTAGGGAATCATGCTTTCCCATCTATTAGCGACCAAAAATCTATGAGGTGAAAACAGAATTGAAGCCATTGAGTTGTCAGGCTTGGAAGTATCTGTTTTTCCATGGAAACCTCTTACAGTGACAAGCTAAGCTTTTGCAAGGGGAGAAGCATGTCTCATCATGCGAGAGCTGTCAGGGAGCTGTACTGTGCAAAATGCTGTAGCTGTGCAGCTGCCTTCTGGAGAAGTCTCATCCTGCAGCCAGGCAGCATACAGCTCTGTTCCCAGCAATCCAGCTGTAATTCTGTCTGCTCAGTAATTTTTCACTGCGGTCATGGCAGAATCGTAGCCTTGTTTTCTGTTGTCTGGTTGTTAGTGGTGATGTATGAATAAGTAAGAAAGACAGCTTCATTTTCATAAGCTAACTTGTTCCTGGAGTAACAGAGTGTACTTAATCATAACTGCAGGGGCATAGCAGAAAACAATGACAAAGCTTTTGCTGTTAGTGTTGGTATTTTATTATAATAACTCTTAGGAGAAGAAACAGGTAGCTCGGAATACTGAATGATTCAAATTCATCATGGAAGCCACCGTGTTCTCATCTGCTGGAAGAGTAACTAACATAACTCTTTTATGCTTGCCTTTTACCAAAAGCCATGGAGGGAAGGAATTCTAGTATTTCTCAGTGCAAAATTCGAATTCAGATTGTGGTATTATTAGAGGTGAAATTAAGCTGCTGAAAGTTTACGCACAACTGCAGGCACCTTGCAGGGAAGGTGTGAAGAGTGGCAGAGGGTTGGGGCTGATGAATGGTCAGAGAACTGTGGACAAGGAGAGAGTGCATTGTGCCTGCTTAACACCATGCATTTGGTGCACCTACAAACACCATAGTTTGGCCAGTTCTTGGTTTCCATAACTTCATAATGTGTTTGATAAAGTAAATAAAGAACTGGTAATGCTCGGATGTGATATGTGTCTCATTGCTTGATATTATTTGAAATGAGGAGGGGTTTATATTTATTTGTAGTTATTTTGGTATCTATATTTGGGGATTTTTTTCCAGAGAGTATTTCTGAATTTCTTTTTTCTATACTGATTCAGAATGAAAATATTTTTTGGAACCATTAATATTTGCTCTGCATCTGAAGTTCTGGTTTCCTGATCAATTCTGCCTGAAGTCAAGATCATGGAGAAAATGTAAAGGGAAATAAAAATACATTATTCTTTGGCAAAGACAGCAGCATTATTCCATCCTATTAAAAAAAAAAAAACACAAACAAAAAAGCAAACACCAAACAAACAAAACCAAACCAAAACCAAAAATAAATATAACTAGAGGAGATACAAAATGTATCTTCATAACTTTCTCCAAAGTGGCCTAGGAGTCAAGCCATCACATCTGCCCAATAGGTTTTTAGACACCAGCAAGAGTAACAGGAGCCTGACAAGTTGCATAATGTTCTACTCTAGGACAGTACATGAACACGGGCACATTCCCAGGCCATTGTAAAAGCAAACTAAAGTGTGTTAGCTAACAGATTTTATTTTGTGACAAGCTCAAAGGACATGTACAGGCAGTTATTCCAGCTCAGTTGATACACAGTAAGTCACATTATATGATTTGTGTATCTAAGCCCTAAAGCTTACATTATGTTAATTTCTGCCTTCATCCATGTCCCATATCAAACTTTAAGAAATAGTGGTGAGAGCAGGATTTGTTCGGGTGTCTTCAAAAAGAAAAAGAGGAAGGAAATGTTACAGCTACAATAAATAATTGCGAACATAATTTCCTGTGCCTTTTCAGTTTATCTTAGCATGAGAAATAATAAGTGAGAAATAAGTACTTCAGGGATGCATTGTCAGAACTGAGATTTTGGACTGGTAAGTGGGAAAGGAAAGCCATTAACAAGCTGCAAGGTTTGTACATTTTTTATTTTTCATCATTTTGAAGGCTGAACTCTGGTTTGTTTGGAAATGCATGGAGCTAAAATAATGAAAGCAGATTAATGCTCCATGGTAAGGAAGTCCAGTGTCTGCTTCTTGCAAATGGAATTCTAACATTTCTTGTGATGTTAGCAGTACTATCCTAAGAAGGATCTGGGGACTGCTGAGTTGAGAAATGTGCTCATAGAATATGGGCAGGGTCACTCTTCATACCAGCTGTGCCAACCCATTCTGGCCCAGCTACACCTGCATTTTTTATTGTGTTGTGGTTTTTTTTCCCCCTCATCCTTTACTCTCCATGGTACTTTCTTATTTTGATTTATTCTACCTCATCTGTAAGGGAGTGATTACAAAGAATGGGCAGTCTTCCAGCTTGGAATCAACAAGTTTAAATTGTGCCCTTCAACTTTTTTTGGCTAAGACTTGTTTCAGCCAGTTGAGATCCCTTTCATGTTTCCTCACAATATATGGCTTGTGGTGTCTCATGTGCCGTCTGGTGTGTTCCGTATGTCTGACAGGTTGAGAGATGATACAGTTTATTTGTATGAACAAATCATTAGTTGCTTAGAATGTATCTGCCTCTAACTTGTCATTTCTTTCATTCTCTTGTGCATCACACTGTTAATAGTGCCAGTTTCCAGTAGCACCAGTGAAGTGATGAATGTGTGGTGGTCTTTTGTATGATGCTTTCTGCGCTCCTCCAGAATTTCTACCTTCTTAAAAATGACATATGGAGTATAATGTGAATAAATAAATAAATAAATATTATAGATAATATATATCGGAAAAGGACAGACATAATTAGACAATGACGTCTGGTGAAGATTGGCATGTTGCAAGTAGCACAGAGTAGGATGATCCTGAACATTAGTGTGAATTGGACTTGGTAATCTCTCAAGGTTATTTCTAGTTTGATTTCTGTTCACTCCTTGAATGCTTTCATAATATTCTGATTTATTTGTTATTTGCAGTGGCCACTCACTGCTGCTCACACTCTTTGAAACAGTATTTGAGACACATGTGGGAGTTACTGACATCCCACTGAATTAGAAATATCACAGGAGAGTATCACAATCACCTGATCTATCCTAACATCTTCTTAGCTGATTATAAAGTTTAATTAATCACTTCTGTCTTTATGTCTTGCTTCTCATCACAATTTTGTCTTGAGACATACTGAAATTTTAGTAATAACAGCTATGGTCCTACATAAGCTGGTCATATAATGCTTTCAGTGCACTGCTGTGACCATACATTCAGTTTTATAAGCATAGCTGGGATTCAAAAATGTGCCTTCAGAGGATAATGCTTAATTGCTTTCTCAAAAGGTTGCAAAATAATTTCCAGTCCCAGTCTTAGTGTTCTCACAGAGTAGGTCCCTCTGTCAAAACACCATTCCCCTTTCTTTTATTGACTAGATCTAAATGTAGTTTTCCCCTTCCCTCCATCTTCCATCACTAGAGCACCATTTCAATCGCTTTTCTTATTTATATTTTATATAGTACATTTCAGGGTAGATAATTAAGTCCTTATCTATACAAACATTAATTTTTCAGTTGATTTTTAAGCAGTGCAAACCTTCTAGACACATTTGATTTAAAACACGTTTTACTCTAGCTGAAGCCAGCTGCTAATCAATGTAAGCTAAACCAAAATAAGCCCATCTGAAACTGAAATCATAATTTCTATGCAGCATTCCACACAGGCTTACCTATATGATTTTTAAATTACTCTTTTAAATTAAAGCAGTGCAACTTTCTTATGTAGGTAAACTCTTAGAATCTAGTATTTTCCTGAGTAAAAGGGATTTCCTTTGTGACTGAGAAAAAATTCCCTGAAACTAAGAGGGGGAGCATGGGAAGACAATAATTTGTTACACTGAGCATTGTTCTTCAATTATATTATCGCCATCAGAGTATAAACATATCTTCATATTAGATGATGATTTTACCAACACTTACTTCTCAGTAGGAGGATTTTCCATCATTGTATTCCAAAATCAAGCAGCATTCAGATTTGTCTCGGTGATATATTTTTGTCAGCATGACAAACGTTCCCACAGTGTTTAATTACTCAGACTAGCCAGGGGAGAAGGAAAGAAATGAGCCATGCTGAGTTTGCTGTGCCAGGCTTGCTACCTATTACGCCCACAGGCATCTTCCAAGTGCCTGAAAGGAAGGCAAGCACCTGAACTTCTGTCTTCTCTTTCCACTGGCTGTCCGTCTCCAGATTTTGTGTCTGTTTTCCATCGACTGATTGTCTTTTGTCTCATGACCTTTTTGCAATTTGCTCATTTCCAGGGCAGCAGGTTCTCGGCTTGGTGGAGAACCAGAGTGATTGGTATCTGGGCAACCTTTGGAAGAATCATCGGCCCTGGCCAGCACTTGGGAGGGGCTATAACACAGGTAAGTCCTGAGTGTTTTCTTTGAATTAAGGTTTGCACTGAGCATACAATCAGTCTTCTGGTATAGATAGTATGATCTGTGGTAACTTGCACCTCCCTTCCAAACCTACTACAAAACCTGTCATTTAAAGCAGTAAAAACAATGCAGTGAGATGTATTTTGGAGTTTCTGGTCCTGTGCTATGTTCCTTCTCTAAATGGTCTCAAAAAAGATTGTGTGGCATCCTTCAGGGAAGGAGAGAGCTTTCCATCAGTCTGACATATCCGCAGTGTATTTCCTGTGCAATGTCTCTCCATGATGAAGCATACATAGGGCCAGCAAGTGGGAAAGAATAGGAATCAAGGCTCATTTTTTGCAAAGAAGTAAATGGTATCACAAAATGTCAGCCCAATAGAGATATAACTCCTGCAGGACAGAAACGGGGTCATAATTGTCCTAATAAAATACAAACTTCTGGCCATCAATTTCTGCTGCTGCGAAGAAGAAAGGCACTAGATCAGAGAATTTATTAGGTTACAAGAGTCAGGTCTTCCCACTGATTTGTGTTTGGTATGTGAGAAAACATACCAGGTGCATAAAGAACACACGGGTACATCTAAATCATTTTGATGCTAGGCTTTACATGCTGATACTGTGAGTTCCCTCTGTATTTGTAATAAAAACACAGAACAGATCGTGAAGCCTCCATTTAGAAAAGAAGAGTCCATTTAAATATTCCTGCACTATCAGAAAATTATTCACTGTAATAGCAGTTTTGCTACGCAGAAATATGTTGAATTAAATAGAGTAACTGGAAAAAAAGGATTGCACAAGTTGTGGTTGGGTCACCTGTGTGTCTGTATCCCTTTGCATATTTGGGGGAATCACGTCAGTTTTTGTGAATTTGTATTTTAGCCTCTTCAAAGCATCTCTGGCCTGTGAAAACATTCAAAAGAATAGCCTAACAAAACATAGATAGATATGGATACCAGACTTTGGCAAAAGATGTTTGTTTCCTGGTTCACCACTTGACGGAACAGAATTGCATATATAAGGGCTTGAGCTAGTCATCACCCTGCCCCAACTCCCCCAGAAGCATGAGATAGAGCTAAGTTTCATGTATTTGTCCTGAAACCTGAAAGCTTATGTTACACATAACTAAACTTGATTCAGTGTTACCTCATAAAGCAATATCTTTTGTTCTACTGAGATGACCACCTTTCATACTTCCGTTCTGCTGCATTTTTTCTTTTTCCTTTCTGCCATTTTAATGCTGGCAGAGAAAGATCACAGAATCACAGACTATTCATGGTTGGAAGGGACCTTTGAGATCATCAAGTCCAACCACAAAAAAAAAATCAACAAAAAAACACAACACAAACCAACCAACCAAACAAAAAAAACCAAAAAACCAACACACACACACACCACACACACACACAGACAGACGGAAACCAACAACTTCAGGCATTAGAGCATGCCCTGAAGTGTCACGTCTACACGTTTCTTAAATGCCTCCAAGGATGGCAACTCCACCACCTCCCTGGGCAGGCTGTTCCAGTGCTTGACCACCCTCTCAGTAAAGTAATTCTTCCTACTATCTAATCTAAACCTCCCCTGCTGCAACTTTAGACCATTTCCTCTTGTCCTGTCATTATTCACTTGAGAGAACAGGCCAACCCCCACATCTCTACAACCTCCTTTCAGGTAGTTGTAGAGGGCAATGAGGTCCCCCCTCAGCCTTCTCTTCTCCAGACTAAACATGCTCGGTTCCCTCAGCCTCTCTTCATACGACTTGTTCTCCAGACCCTTCACCAGCTGGGTGGCTTCTCCTCAGACACGCTCCAGCAGCTCAATGTCCTTCCTGTAGTGAGGGTCCAGAACACAGTGTTCAAGGTGAGGCTTCACCAGTGCTGAATACAGAGGCAAAATGACTTCCCTATTTCTGCTGCCACACTATTCCACACTAGATGTGTCACAACCACACATAACCCAGAAATGTATGGTAGGTGTTATCTAAAATGCTATTGTGTAAATACAAATGCTGTAAATCTTTAATTTATATTGTCTTAACTTACTGGTCCAAATGTTTTATAGGGACACCAAATTTCAGTATATCACAAAATTCTTCCACTGATAGAAAAAATAATTAATTACTTAGGTCCTGTACATACATTGCATGTGTTAATTCTTGGTATGAGCTAATGCATACCTACCAAGCCACGCATAATCCTGCATATGTGATTTTAGTCTGTTTACAGTTTCTTTCTTCAGACAACTCACCTGTAGTTATAAAAACTTTCATTTCTTTTTTTAAAAAAAGAGAAAACCAGAATGTAGATAATGAATAGAAGATTGACAAATGATCATAAGTGGATTGATGTTTTTCCAAGTACACAGAGCAAGAGGCCGCTGAGTGAAACAGTGCAACCTCTGAGAAGTAACAAACTATGTTATTGACAGAATCAGCATCATTTACTATAGTTTTCTTAATTTAATTCATTATTTGCCTCAGTAATCCAGCAGAGATTGGATGCATAAACCTCTAAAGGAAGATGAAATACCAAGTGAAACTGGAGCTTGTTTGATGTGTTCAGTAAATTAAAATAATTGACACTGAACACGACATTGTGGCCAAGGAGGATTCGGAAAACTAAAGGCTGCAGAGAGTTAGGAAAGAGAGGCAAAACACTCTAAACAAAACACACATGAAAGACCATGAGTCAGGAAAGAGAAGACTCAGAGATTCAGGTGCTTAGAGTTGTACTAAAGAACAGTAAAAGGGTTCTTAAAACCCTGAAACTTTATGAGCTCAACAAAGCTGGATCAGGAGGAAGCTCTCAGACAGATTTTGCTCTTGCTCTTGGGAGAGTGTTTACTACAGTCTTAGGATACAATCCTAAGAAAAGAGATTTTTCTGTGAGCCTCTTTAGCCAGAGCCAACCGTGGCAGATTTGATACAGAAGCATCTCTCAAAGTAAAAAATCTTTCACTGCTTGCTCCCAATTTCTGAAGCAAATAACTTATTTTTCACTCCTACCATTCTATGTCTGAGATACTATGGACAACATATAGGTTGAGGGAGTCCCAGAAGACAGATACATTAAAGGCAAAGGTGTGTTTGTTTCTTCTCCACTAGCTCTTTAAATCCTAAACAGTAAGCATGTGCGTTCTCCTATTCCTGTGTGCCCAGACCAAATCTCCTGACAGCCAATACAGATTTTCAAGGAAAGATTTTATTTGGTTTTTTTTATCCTTCTTCCTCATTTGCAGAGATCTTAGGAAAACAGACCAAACTCAAAAGTCAGTTCAGTGACAATTTAATTGGTATTTAAAATGTTCTTAGGTAGAACTGTTCTTTATTTGAGATAACATTCTCATTCTGTTCCTCAAGCCATTTTAACCACAGTTCCTTCTGTACCACAAAAAACCCATGTTTTTTTCTGTAATTCATTGGCTGAAACTCAATAAGGTGCTTAGTTAAATACTATTCTTTTTTATATCATCCACTCCATTTTGCTTGTCTACACTGAGATTAACTTTTACAGACTCCTCATACATTAGTTGAAGGACACTTTTTACTCTGTTTTGTCTTTCACGACTAAACGGTGCTTTTGAAACTATTACATGAGCCACATTATGATTTTTCTCTTTACAAATGTTAAGCTGACAGCTCCAGAATTGCAATGCATGGTTTGATGTTGATTTCTGGAGTAACAGTCAGCGCAGTCCTCAGAAAAATATCTTGTCAAAGAAATTCTAAACATAAAAGCTTTTTGTACCTTGTCTGCCTTATACTTTCCATCATGGCGGAGAATAGCGTTTAAAAGCAGTTTCTGCTGTTATGACGATTTCAGGTCACTTCCTTAGCTGGTGTGAATCACCCCTGGCTTCTCTGGCTTTAGTGCAGGAGGGCCAACTTACATCAGCTGAGAATGGACATCATGCCTTTCAGATGGAGCTATAGGATGGATCTGTACCCGTAATTTGTTTACAAGGTAGGCATTTGTAAAAACTTTGGCTCAGGGGATTTCAGAAGCTTGTCCTGAGGATTTGAGACACATCTAAGGTGTACAGCTGCAGTGCAACTACTGGATACTGTAAGGATCTCAACAGCTTGAGCTCAAGATTCATAATCCCACACGGAGAGATGTCACATTACCAGATTTGTGGATTGAGAACAGAAGGGAATGGCTAGCACCTAACAATTACCCGGCTATGTGTGCACCACGCATTATTACTCCCATGTTCGTAATGACAGGAGGAAAGCTGGAATGAACCTCTTTATTGTTTCCCTGAAAAGAAGGACCTGCAGAAGATGAACTGGAAGTGGGAAGCATATGTTGTGCCATTTTTGCATAATATTTAACAATTGTGACTAATGAAGACAAACATAGGGCAGACTGTTTATATGAAAATAGACTGGATCACATCATGTGCTTCTTCATGATGATACTGTACATCTTCGGTGCAGAAAGCAAATGACTAGTAAAGCAACACGAGGGCGTGGGGTGCCTGTTGTCCTGCTCCAGCAACACGGTAACTGTGTTTAGCTGAGCTCCCCAGGCTTCTGCTTACGACATTATGGAAATGGATCTGAAAGTAGGAAGTGCTGAGGACTTTTAATTTATTCAGACATTTATAATTTTCAAAAAGCCTCACAATTACTGCTTTAAATAGTGTCATGGTTTGGCCTCAGACAGTAACAAAAGACCACATTGTTGTGTAGCACAAAAGAGAGTCCCCACCGGCGCTGCGGCCGGGAGGGGAAAATCGAAAGAAAAAGGCAAAACTCGTGGGTTGAGACAAAGGCAATTTAACAGAACAGCAAAGGACGCAAGAAACAACAGCAATAACACTGACAGAGGAATACACAATCGCAATTACTATACCACCGCTTGCCAACCGCACCCACAACGCCCTCAACCGCACTACTCTCCCTGCTCCTTCTGCTCCAGGGGGCGGGACTTTCTCCTCTTCCCTCACTTCCTGTCCCTCCTCTTCCCCAGCTAGCTCAGGCCACCCCCCTGGGTGTGGCTCACGCGGGATGGAATACCTGTGTCCCTGCTAGGTCCTGGAAACAATTAACCCTTTCCCCACCAGACCCAGTACAAATAGTTACCTAATTCTGGATAGATCTGTTGCCAAAATGCCTTTTTTTCCCCACCTGGAAAAGTCAGAATTCTGTGGCAGCCATTTGAAAAGAGCACTAATTTGCAGATTATATTCCATAGAGTCTGACTAAAACTAATGCTTTTCTCAATGGTGTAAAAAGGGAGTATAGTGGTTGCTTGAGAGAGATTTTTCTGAATTGTCTCATTGAACAAAGAAGTCAGAGGACTCATGGCTTACAGAACCTTTAAATAACCACCCTTGAGGCTTGACTCAGTGGAGTCATTACCTTCTCTAAAAGAATCTCCCATTATAGAAAACATTAGTAAAGTTTAATATGGGAACTAGTATTATTAGGTTTGATTATAAGTCTAAGAGCCTTTGCAAACAGATGAAAAATATGTTCTAGTTATTAAAAAAAAAAAAGCCAAACAGTATATTGGATTAGCTTATTCCTTCTTTAAGATACTGTGAACTCATTCAGCAAATAGTACCAGTGCAAATCATACCAGTACATATATGCTTTATAACATACAAAGATGCATTTGAAATACGGGTGAAATCCACATTGTACAGGTAGTACTTTAGGAAGTGCCAACATGTTGTTTTTAGGCTCAGCAGGAAATATCAGTCTGCTTGTGTCAATGGTGGGAAGTTAAAATGATAATTCTGCTTTTGATGACTACATTCCTATCATTCTTGGATATAATCTGTAGCTTTTACTTAAAAAGAAGCTGTCATAAAGCTGACTACCCACAAAGAATAGCTTCCTTTCCAGTCTTTCTCATGCAGTTTCTAAAGCATGTGATGTACTGGGAACTTGTTTACAGCACGCTTGACATTTCTGAAATGTGGGTCAATGTGTATTTGATTTTGAAAATGGTGCCTATAGTTTGAGAGGCCTATCCACATAATAATGGCATTGCTGCAACTGCATTAGTCTAGTGTTCATTGCATTCTCTGAAATACATCTTCTGCTCCTTGCCAATTGAATCCATCAGACCCTGCAATAACTCCCTTTTTTTAAAACAACACCTGACTTTCTTTGAAACCCTGAAAACTTTCATCTCTAAAGAGCTCTGTGATAAGAAAGCAGTGACATTCATACAGTCTATAACAGATCCTAGTTTCCATTTTACTGGAGGGAATAAAAAGTATATCTTTTTAGTTGATTACATTGTCCTACTTTGTTTTTTTTTTTCACTGCTCTGACCTGAGTTCATAGTATGAATCTCCATGTAACATACATGAATAGGACATATATATGCTCTATTCCAATGTAATGATTTAAAAAATCATTCTGAAGTGTGGTATTTTTTGCTTGATTAAGACAGTGCTTTATGTGAACATACATAGCTTGATGAGTCATGATGTTGTCCATCACTCTGAAATGCCTTCTCTTTATTGTAGAGGGACCATCATTAGCAGGTTAAATCTAGATGAAAGGCTTGCCCATAAAAGCGCAAGGCCTTGAGAGGCATCCAGGTACCTAAACTGAGAACAAAAACTTCTATTATATGGCAGGAGAACCCCAGATAAATGCATAGTAATAGTAAACACAATACTTTTTCTTCTGAAGTGCAAGTTCACTTTGCAGTTTCTCATTGTGCTCGTAAAAGTGATCGTGTAAAAATAGTCCCTTTTTGTAGGTACAGAAACAGAGGTTTTAGCTGTAGTCCCAAAGCAAGGAAAGAGCTATCACAGTTGGATTCTTTGGAGTAGAGTCTTTGGACTTTTAACACGTAGCCTGGTGCCTGTGGCAGAAAGTAGCAGAGTAACCAAGATGCCTTTCTGCACCCTTGTGTCAAAGCTGTCACCTCTAAAAGAGTGCCAACAAAAAACAATTGAATTTGGTCATAGTCAGAGCACTCTCTTAGATGCTATTGGCTACAGAAATCACTATGCTTTAATCATTTTAGTGACAGGACAATCTAGTTTCAGGACAAACCTTTCCTCTTCAAAAAAATATCAAGAGACTTTGTACTCCTTGAGTTGGAGATGTTTTGAGAAAGAATCTGCAAATTTGAGTGGACACTGAGATCTCAGAAGCAGCAGCTCAATTATTTCCTTTCCTCATTGTCTTTATTCTGTCTCCATGTTTCAGCTACATCCTGACTTTAATTGTTCCAAGTGTAGTTCTTCAACCCTCCCTCCACCACTTGTCTGTATTGAACTGAGCTCAGGGGAGGACAAAAGCACTGCAATACCCTATACATATATAGAGATAGTTCCTGTGCTGTTGTTCTCAAGGCCTTAGCAGAGATTGTAAAAAGAGAAGCTTGCCTGAATAAGATCACAGAATTATAGGCAATCTAGGTCAAAAAGAGTGTCCAAGATCTAGTAGTTTTCCTACTGAAAGCCAACTCAGGTTGCTCAGGGCCTTTTCCAGTTGAGTTTTTGATATCTCCAAGGGTATCTCAAAGCAGCCTGTGCTGTCTACTGTCTTGATGAGAACAGTAAAAACCTAAAGTAAAAAATTCCTAATTTGTAATTAGAAGTTCCTTTGCTGCAACTTGTGTCAGTTACCCCTCACTCTGTCTCTGTTATCTCTTAGAAGAGTCTGGCTCCATTAAGTAGTTGTAGACAGCAATAAGAGATTCCCTTAGGCTTCTCTTCTCCAGGCTGAACAAGCCAGATTTCTCAGCTTCTCCTCATACATGTTCTCCAGCCCTCCAGCCCTTTTTGATTGCTCTCCACAAGACTTACTCCAGCATGTTAGTGTCTATTTGACAATACTTCAGATGTGGTCTTACAAGTGCTGAGTAAAGAGTGGTAATCACTTCCCTTGGCCTAAGGGGCTAATGTAGCCCCTTGTGCTAGGATGTGCTTGGCCGCCTTCGCTGCAAGGTTGCATTTCTGACTCATGGTCATCTTGCTGTCCACCAAGCCCCCTAAGACTTTTCTGGAAAAGCTCCTTTCTATCCGCTTGTCCTCTAGTCTGTACTATTCATTCAGGAGTAGTCCCATTCAGGACTTTTTGATGAACTTTATGAGCTTTCTCTTAGCCCACTTGTCCAGGCTGTCAAGATCTCTCTGAGTAGTAGCCTTGTCCCCAGGGCATTGGCTGCAGAGCTCATTATGATGTCATATAACTTTGCTGAGGATGCATTCTATCTCATCTCCAGCTCACTAATCAGTATGTTAAATAGCATCAGCTCCAGTATCAACTCTTGTGGAATACTACTTGTAACTGTCCACCATCTGAATGTTTTGTGCTGAGCACAAGCCTTTGAACTTGGCAGTCCAATTTACTTTGCAGGCACTTTGTAGTCCACTTATCCAAACCGGTTTGGCTAGATGAGCTAAAGAGCTCCACACACATTTTCTCCCTTCACAAATACATCCCTGTATTTCTGTTGTGAACCTAATCCTGTCTGTCTGTTATTAGAAAAGAAATGGTTGTGAAGGAATGGTTTACTTGCAGGTGTCCTTTGGGTGAGATCATTGCATTAAAATACCTTGTGTTTCTTGGGTTTCTTTTTAAAATGTTATGGTTCATTTTTAGGCTTGTTCATTCTGTGCTGCTGCTTTCCTTCCTCTAATCCATTTCCTATAATGGTCTGTTCCTCCGGAATCTCATCCAGTCAATAAACTGCCTTTGAAAAGGGAGTGGGAAAAAGTTGTCTGGTTGCTTCTGAATGCAAAACCCCAAGCCAATTTTTCATCCAACTTTTCATCAGGTAAAGAAATACCTGAGAAGCTGTTTAGCCCATGAACACATTTTCTCCTCTGTTGCTAGGGCATTAATTGAACACCAGACCAAGAAAAGCTGTGTTGGGTTCTTAATCATTGTCCCATCCTTTCAATTAGCTGTGAGGACTACTGTTAATATTCCAAGCCAGCCAAAATAATTATCACCTGTGCAGGGTGCATTTTTCCTCTTCACATAGTCAAAAGTCAAAACCTTGTAAAATTGTTGACATTTCAACTCATTAAGTAGGATGCTTTTGAGGGGATCGAAACCAAAGATCCCCACATAATTTAAAGGAATGGTATCTGTTACCTTTCACTTTTTGCTGCTTTCTGAGGAAGAAAAAAACATAGATAAGCATCATGGATAAGGTTCAGATCTGATATAAATGCCTGATTCTTGTATTAAATAGACTTAATCTGATTTACAGGAGCTGGGGATCAAGAAACAGATTTTTTTTTTCTTTTAAAGTTGTGTGTTTCTGTGGTGGAGAGTCCAAGATAGATTAGTTTTGGAGGACGTACTTGCTTTCATCAGGGCAAATATTCAATGAATTGCAACAAACATCATCATTTTTTATGTATGGAGACAAGCTTGTGTGAGACCTTTTTTCAAACATGCCTGCAGAGAGAGATTCAATGATTGGACCTCCTGTACACTAACCCTGGATGGTTTGTAGTATTCTGTGATTCCTCTTCGAGATAGCTCATGCAAAGTCCAGGTGCTCTGGTAGGTGTAGAGTTGTGACACTCACGCACTCAAGACATAGAATGTCTTGAATCACGGATGTGTAAAATTGTACACTCAGAAAGAATGAAGAGATGCATGAGAATAACTCCAGGATGAATAATCAGGTGAACATGAACTCCAGGTTTAATACAGTTGTCAAAATACTTTCTGTGGTCTTTGGATGTATAAACAGGAACAATTCAAATATTAGTACTTTTACTCCTGACATACTGTGTCTACACTGTCTGATAACTTAGTTCCTTAGTTTATTCTTCATTCTTGGCTCCCTGATCATCAACAGGGCATAGAAATTAGTTGTTAGAAATTAGTTGTTACCCTGTCTTTCTCAGGAAGCCACCTGCCATTTGTCAAAGGAAAAAAAAAAAAAAAAAAACAAACCAAAAAACCTGAGTATAATTCATTGGTAGTTCACTCCAGAAAGTATGTCTGGAATGTGGTATGGGTAGGACTATATTTTTGTGGCACCTCTTTCCAATCCTCCAACATTGCATCGGAAGACTTCATACTCTCTATTTTTCCCACATCCCTGATGACATTCTCCAGTGTGCACAACACAGTCCCTCACCTTCCAATCTAGAAAATTGTAACATGTCTCTCTCATAACATTGGATATTGAGAAATGCAAAGTAATTCTTGTGTCTAAAAACTGAAGGAACACAAACTAGGCTCTCAAGAGACAAGTCCTGTGTAGCATGAACATGGCCAGCCTGCTCAGTGAAGCACTAGACTCTGAATAGTGTATGTACAACCTCTCCATAGTTCTTGATCTAGGTGCTAGGGATCACAGCTTGGATTAGATATATTTTAAAAGTAGATTTAGCTACTTTTCCAGGTCTAATCTCCACAAGTCAAAGATGAGTATTTATAAATTAACAAAGTTCAAACAAAATTCTGGAAAATTTCCCATAAAGTTGGGAAAAATGGCTCCAGGAGATTCTCTGGGAGCAAGTCAAGGGGTAGTTTGATCATAGCTTATTAATATCTGCAGGAGAAAATTACATTTCCTAATAGAGGGCTTGCCAATTTAGCAAAGGTTCAGCAAGATCAAATGACTGCAAGTTCAAAGACATGTTCAAATTAGAAATAAGGGAACTATCCTATATCAGGATAATTATGCATTGGAATAATTTATCAAAATCTGTGATAGATTATCCATTATTGTAAATTTTTAAATCAAGACTGAATGTTTTTCTAGAAGTTATGCTCTAGTTAAAGCACAAATTGATTTTGAAAAATCCTATGGCTTCTGTTAAGCAAGACCTAAAAATTATCCTTTCTGACTTTATCACTTAAATACGTATTTAAGCAGGATTTTCTTTTCCTCTCTGGAATCCCCTAAGCACCCAGACAAATGAAATCACAGATAACCTGTCATGTAAGAGCTTAGAGCCTTTTTAGTATTGAAAAGAGGAAGATTTCTTTAAAACTTCATAGAAATTTTCCACATTTCTTCCTGACACTTTTTTTTATCTTACATTTCCAAGTGCATCTTATTAGATATGTTCCTGCCCATCTTTTTGTTAGTGTCAACTTTTGGTGCCTCCATCATGATTTCCAGACATGTACAGAGGTGCACACTGAGTAGCTGTTAGGTGATACTTATGCATGGCAGTGACATGAGACCCATCTTCAAGACAGCTTTCCTCTGTTTAATTTAGATTGGTTGTTGCCATTATGCTACAGCATATAGAAGCTGACACCTCCCTTCTCTTTCCCTTTGCTGGTTTGAAGTTGGAATGTGTTATCTGAGGTTTAAAACGTGTGGATTTTTTTCTGAGCAAAAACTTTCCTAATCTTTTACATTTCAAGGGAATTCAATGATTTGCCTCTTGTGGCATTTGTTGGGTTTTTTTTTCCCTCTTGGAAGCCATCTCCCTAGTTCGCAAACTAAGAAGTCCCTGGAATATTTGCTTTCCACAAGCTTTAATCTCTATACCCTATATGCTCACAAGGGTCACAGAGTTCAAAGGCTGTAAGAAAACTGAGGAGCTTTCTAAAACCCACATAAGAAGCCTCTTCAGAGATGGTTTTCATCTCCTACAACTCTTTATGCAGGGTTCAGGAAACACAGGGATTCAAGAAAGGTTATTATCCTTACTGTCTTTCTTGATGCCCAAGGCAAGTAGAGCAGCTGGGAAGACCTCTAGCTTCCATTTCTGATTTTTCTACTTTTTGTCTTTTTGCCAGCCATGTTGTCTTCCGTTATGGGCTTCCGTTAGAAAAACTTTGTCAGTAATTTGAGCAGGAAAGTGTATGACTTTGGCACTGCTTGGGATTCTATGTAAGAGAAGGCCAACTCCTCAAGGACTAGAACTGATTTTATTTTGCTGACCTCTGAGAGACCTGTAGAGTTGTTGCTTCTCTTCAGGAGACTCTGGAAGATAAGAGGGGAGGGCATTACTTGAGAGGATGGTCTTTAAGTAACAGGATGGTCTTACAGCTCATGACTCCTCTCCTGCAGACCTTTTAGACTTTTGAATGAAGGAAATTTTTCTGTAGCAGCCTTTGGGGCTTTAAAAAAGTTAGAGAAATTCCCACAGAAATGGAAGTCATTAAAGAGACGATACCAAACATATATTTTTTTTTTCAAATTTCTCAGGAAGAACAGCATCTAAACTATAAAGAAATAATTAGAAAACCAGTAAATTCTGAGCTACAGTCAGTAGCTGTATAAGTTAGAATCACGCTCGAGTATATCCTGCATCTTAAATCTGCCTAAGGAGAAACAGCGTATTCCAGAAGAGGAGAACAAAGGAAATAGAAGTGTTCCATTTCATTAAATGGTCATCAGGAAGTGTAAACAAAAGTGCTCCAAGAGGAACTGGTCTCCCAAGAGAGTGAGTGCAGTACATTTCAAAATGCACTCCATCACAGCTTCACTTTCAATACATGTGCTGAGAAAACAAAGTCTATTGCATTCTGTCACCATGCCCAGAGAGACACCCACTTTCCATTTCAAATCAGATTCTCAGCCTTGTTCTGTTTTCTCAGAGAAGAGTTCAAATGTGGAGTCAACTTTAATTCTCAATTAACACATTGTGCATCTCTGCAAGTTTTTATTAAGGTTTTTTACATTGTGAAAGGATTTTTTGGAGAAAAAGGTGGGTGCATGTAAGTTCATAGTTACGTAATGTATCAGGATACTCCAAAAATGTGTTAGAATGACAGTCCTTTTGTCATACCATTAAAAGCTATAAACATAAGCTGTGGTTTTATTATAGTAATGATGTGGCTAGTCAAATTATGAGCAGCAGTTAGATAGATGGTCTATAAATGAAGTAAAATAAATGTGGTGATTTTCATCCACACAAAGACTTAAAATGAAGATTTAAATATGTGTACAGTGGCTTGTTGTGGAATTGTAACTAATTCAATTTTTTTAATCCCCAACAGTCATACTGTTGTGTGTTTTTCTGTTTCCTCTTGATACTTTGGGTGCAGAGCAGAAGCCACAGTCAGTGGCATGGAGGTGTGGCACAGTGGATTCCAAAGGCAGTCCTTAGCAAAACTGATCATTTGGGCCCTGGTCTAGCAAAGACATAGTCTCATTCCTAGCATTACACACTGTGTCCACCTCCATTGATTTCAGGTACAATAAACTGGAATTAAAAGAACGAACATAAGTATTTGCTATGATGCCAAATTTGCCCCAAAAGGCGAAATAGAAACT
>BJBW01010871.1:0-87769 GCA_004320125.1 Scolopax mira
GCTGAGGGGAGACCTTATTAACGCCTATAAGTATCTAAAAGGTGGGTTGAAGGAGGAGGGAGCCAAACTCTTTTCAGCGGTTGCCAATGAGAGGACAAGGGGTAACAGGCATAAGTTGGAACATAGGAAGTTCCACTCAAATATGAGAAAAATCTTCTTCGCAGTGAGGGTGACAGAGCCCTGGAACAGGCTGCCCAGGGAGGTCCTCTTCTTTGGAGATTTTCAAGACCCTCCTGGATGCAGTCCTGAGTGACATGCTCTAGCTCTGGGCAATCCTGCTTTGGCGGGGAGTTGGACTAGATGATCTCTATGGTCCCTTCCAACTCTAAAAATTCAGTGAAATTCAATGAAATCAGATGGCCTGGATGTTTTGGGCCTGTCTTTAGAGAAGAGTTCTGATTTGAAAGCTTGATAACAAGATGTCTTGATTGTGCTTATTTAAAAGCATGGATATTTCTGCAGATTAGAATTTTTTGGTTTACATTCCAACATTATTTTTCTCTTCAAAACATAGGGCTTCCTTGCTGTACAGGGGTTATGATTAAACAGATCCTTTCAGGGAATTAAAAACCATCATTGTTTGATCACTGCTGGGAGAAGCCTGAGTGTATGCTCAGTTCAGACTCTTATTTGCTCAAAAGCACTATTTTTTGCTCATGATGTTTTGCAAACAGGAAGTACAGGGTCTGTTTATTGTTTTCTTGTGTATTTTAAAATCATTATTGCCACTATAGAAGAAGCCAAAAACCTGATAAGGACCCCTTTATGCTACTGTATTTGGTCAAATGATAGTTCTATGTGTACTACACATGAACATTTAAAATTTATTTTTAGATGACCAGTGAGACCTATGTAGTTTAAAAATAGCCAGTCATAGGGACTATACTGCCTTTTAAAAGGACAAAGCACAGCTGTAAACCAGCCACTCCCTCAGAAAAACTGAATTCTATAAATATGTCATCAAGGTCATAAAAACAGAAATAGTGGATAAGAAAAAATTATTCTGATTTAAGTCAGCAAACTTACTGCCTACTCTGTATTCAGATTGGTACCACCAGGAAAAGACAGACGTTTGACAACGATAGTGAGCTGCAGTTCTTCTTGTCAGAGTGAAAGTGGGAAAGCAGGACGAAAAAAAGATTGCGGCGAGGGCAGGGCCAGAAGCCAGTCAGCTACCTGTAGGAATGTTGTTTGGTACTGGAAGATCTGGTAGAGGAAAGCCATTTTGGATTTGCTCTTCTGATGAATGGACAGCTGGTAATGTGAATCAAAATTTTGTGTTCTATGGAGAGGTTTTCATTCCACTCCAGTCACTCACTCCATTCCTAACAATTGGAGCTGTGTCAGTTAAAGGAGAACCTATGTCTAGAAAGGCAGTGGCCTAATGAACCAGAATCTTTGATTGCATCTAGAATGGTAAGATACAAGAATGATCTACCTTTATAGTAGAAGAAGACACATGTGTTTTGGTACTCATGTAGTAAATAATATACCTTACAACCAGCCAATTTCTTACTACCACAATATGGTTTCACTAACCAAAAGAAAGTCACTTTCATGGGCAAAACTCATATTTCAAAAGGCAAGCTCTTTAGCTTTTAAGCTATTTGTAACTACAATTTTATGCTATTGTGATGTAAATCATGAGAGGTCACGCTGACTAATGGAACATGGCACCTGTGTCATGGAGTCATGAACTAATGAACAAGAAATTACATTGGTTGCAATTAGCTCTTTTGGGGTATGAAAGGGGCTGAAAGAAAACAGTTTTTTTAGAGCCATTCCACAAGAGGTCATCTTCATCCTTGCTATTTCTGAAATGCCAGGGTTGTGAGTAAGAGAAATTGTTCCTTGTCAGAAATGACTTTCTGAATTTTAGCCCTAAGATTAGCTGGGGGGAGGGGGGGGGAGGGAGGGGAAGGAGGAAGGCAGGGGATGGACACATACAGCTGTAGTAGTCTGTAGCTTTTTAGAGTAACAAAAGAAATCTTACTAAAGCTATCACATCCATCAGAAACTTAGCTAAGCTACTACAAGGAATGGAGCACGTGGTGATAGGATTTTGTATAGAATTGAGAGAAACAGGGAAAACTTTACGTTTTTCTGACATAAAGTTTTCCCTGATACGCAATTTCCTTGATACGCCTGCATTCAACCAAAAGAACTCCAACCCAAATCAAACTACAAACAGCCAGCAGAGTTTTTATGCCCAAAAAAGAAAGGACTTATTTTCTCTGAAGCGTTGGTTGCTGCAGTGATGGCTTGTAACGTAAAGTGCAGAGATGTCACAGCGTGCATTTCTACCCACATCTTTTCTCATCTTAAAACCATAAGCACTGTTCTTTAGATTGTGGGGAGGAATGAGGTACTCCTTTAAAAATACAAGTAAACCATTTTTCACTTCCAAACCGCATATTGTCGTGTAGGCCATGAAGCTGTCAGTGACCAAAACAGCTACTTCTGACTGATGACTACTCACCTCACAGCCAACTTTATTGTACTTCTTGACAACAAAATTTTTTTGTGAAGCATACAGACAGTTTTAGCAAGAGAATGAATCTAGGTCAAGTGCAATTGGGGAAAGAAAACCACAGGCTTAAATTCTTTGGATTATGGTTCAGACAGAGGAGAAAAGCTTATTTGTTCTTGTCTGCATAACAGAGAGTATTGCGCTTCAGGTCTAACAGGCTGATATTTTTCATAGACTCTTTAATTCAGTGTGGGCATGAAATAGTTTTCAATACTAAGTGGTTTTTTTGGTGTTACAAGAGTGCCTTAGTATCTTTTATCTGTCTCTTGGGAATAATACGATTTTAATAAATAGGCTTTCCTGGAAGCAAGATGGGTAGTAGCATTTGTAATGCCAAGCAAATCACAGTTTTAATTAAGCACCCAATCCCCCCCAACTGCCTTTATGTGACAGTTCACAGTACTGGTTTCACTTGCAGTTGTCATGTTCATTATTAATCTGCAAAATGAGCACTCACAAGATAAATGAGAGGAAAACACTCCTAGGGTAGATGTAATTAGTACACAACTTATTATGAATTGTGATGATCTCCTTGATAATTAATCAGGCTTACAGTTGATGTTTGGAGGCAATCCAGATAGAAGATATTTCAACAAATAAGACCAAATTCCTCTGGGGTCAGAGGAAGACACAGCAAGAAATGGGGAGGTAAAAACCATAGGTCTAAAAGAAGTGGTGTTTGATAGTTCTAAACTAAGGCTCTAGCCTTCTTATCTGGATTGTTTCATCTCGGTTTTTTGTAGAGAGGACAGTAATGTGCATCTTCATTCATGAAGAGTCCAAAGGACATGCAATGGAGCAGTTCTCCTGGTGTGTTGATTAGCCTTAAGAGAATGGTTGAAATGCACAATGCACACAGGAACAGGGTGCGCTTGCCACATGAAGGAATGACAGTGCCATGCAATAATAAGGACTTGTGTCTTGCTACTATGGCCCAGAGTAGGAACAGAACCTAGAGCCCAGGTATGTATGGGTATAACCATGCCACAGAAAAGGATCTCAAGGAGCCAGGATGCCAAGGGGTCTGGTATTACCTGTCTCTACACAGGACAAAGAAAATGTTGAGGGCAAAGCTCACTATTAACATATGTCCATGCACCATTATCTGGGCTGTTGTGAAAATCCTGAATTGTTCCCAAGAAGAGAGAAACCCTCTCTCTCAAGGTTTTTTTTTCCTTCATTTTTTTATCTCTCTTCTTTAAAATATAGCTGGAGAGGTTTTCAGAGGTGTTTTCAGAGGTGTTTTCAGTAGGAGGCTGAGACTGATGTGGTTGCAGAACCATGGGTGCCCTGCAGCTAGAGTGCTCTTTGTGGGATGCACACTTCTGGCACTGTGAAGAGTCTTCTCCAGCCTCAGGCAACTTTGTGTTTGGGCAACATAAAAATGCAAGCTGGTCTGAAAGTCATTTCAGCTCCAAATTAATTTTCTGATGTTCGACACACATTGTGCCTGCCCACTAGCATCCACTATGGAGGGAATTAGGCCATGTATGGTTGTTGGTATATTCATTTATTTAGCCTCTGCATGTTACCAGTTAACCCCATGTGTGTCTTCAGTCAGGATACTATTGTGGAATACAAGACCCAGTCCATTTAGGAACAGCGAAGTGATCACAGACTACCTTTGCTGGGATTAAGTGTAACTGGAATTAACTTAAATTTATTTTCTTTATCTTCCCTCTTACCACATTCTTAAGCACCTGCCTCATAAAATCTCAGCAGAAATGATTAAATACACAAAGGCCCTTAAAGCTGTAAGAAGGCTACAGAGTGCCAACACTGATAGTGACAGTAACTGTGTGCGTGTCATCAAGCAATTCTACATCCAGGGCACACAGATACGGAGTAGAAGACCTACCATTTGTTGCTAGCAAATACCCAAACATTATCTAACAGTGCAGCAAAGGTCTTGGAGTCTCCATTCTGTGATATTCATCAGTTATTCCCATTCCATTTATTCGGTACAATACATTTTTCATGTGTAGGTTGCAATGCATTGCTGAGCTAGTAGAAGCCATCCAACCTTTGCCTTATCTTTCAAAAAATAGGTTAACATTTCTCCCTATTATGGCTTATTTACTGTAATTGTTTTGTACACATGTGGTCAAAAGTGAAGTGCTTGTCTCAAGGTCCCCTGGAGAAAAGTAGACTTCTGAGACTTCTGATGACCTCCTTTTTCTCCCACTTTGCAGTAATTAAAACAAAATGTCCTCTTCCTCGGTATTTCACTGGTAAATTTGCAATCTGTCTGAGGTTTTTATCATGTCAGTGTGCTAAAGATGATACACTATAATTTGCATTCAACCTGTACGAAAAAGTGAATGTGAGAGCTTAGCTTATACATTGTTGCTTTCATGAAGGCACCTGGAGAGAGAATGATACTCAAATTTTATTAAAATTTTATTTCCTGACATTACCACATCAAACTGTTAAGCCCTTCAGATGTGTTCAGAGCACATTAAGCTAACAAGTCTTGGCACAGTCTTGCTTAGCTGTTGCTGCTGACATAATACTAATGCTTAGTCTGCACTGCACATAGTTTTAGTCACTGTGGCAGGACATCTCTGCTTGCTTGAGAACATTTTCATTTTACCACTATAGGAAAGAAGTGTGGAGGACTCTTTGACTTGAGGTCATGTTTCTGTGACTGGCTGCTGCAAAAGCGCCTGATGGAGCTGTTGGACAGCCAATAAATGAATTCAATAAAGCATAAGTGAGCTTACCGAACAAATTATTACTCAGCCTCTTGTCAGAGCCGTTCATGTCCTTAATGTACTTGTAGTGAAGTGATTTCTCTTCCTTACTACTGGGGACAAACAGCCTTTCAGGGCAAGGAGGCTTGGCAGCACACACAGTCTGTAAATTATTATGCTCCAGTCCTGAGAGGATGACAGCAGTTCATGCAAAATGGCCAGGGACAGCCAGGAGGAAGGAGCCCTAATGGTCTGGTCTTCCAGAAATGCAGGTCCAGCTCCCTGCTCCCACACAATACCTCTTGCTCCTCATTTGAGAAATCAGTGGTTCTGATATCTGAAGAAGTATTAAGGCTTTGGAAGCAAGGGAAGGACTAGAAAACATAAAGGGAAAGAAGCTGGGGGGATAGAAAAATCAGAGGAAAAGCAATTTACTCAATTTCTTGGTCACCTAAAAAAAATATTCTTTGTAATAATTAGAACAAGATGAGCTATTCTTCCATTGCAAGATGAAAAATTATGTCCACAGCACTTGCCTCCCTGTAAAATCTCCAAGACAAACTCATACACACATTTTCATTGAACAGCAGCATTAGATAATGGTGTTTTCATTCAGTGCACTGTCTGTGGGAAAAGATGGGGAAAGTATTTTTAGTTCCTGGAAATATAATGGAGACAAACACAACCAAGGAATATTTAGTGTTCATCTCCAAGAGAAAATTATGCAACAAGCCAGATAGACAGTATCAACCAAATCACTGAAAAAGTAATGAATAAACAAATAAATAAAGGGAAAAGGGTATAAGGACAGGACAAGACTTGCTATCTTGTTGCCTCCTTGAATGTGAGGAAGCAGGCAGTAAAGTCAATTAACTGCCCCTGAGATGGATGGGCTCTGCAGTGTAGTCTTAAAATTGTCAGGGAAGTCACCCTGCTTGGCATTTATTCAAGTAATTACAATTAGCAAACAAGTGATCCTTCTCGTCAATTGATTAGGCTTCCTTAGTGTCAGGGAAGCAATGGCTACCTGACTTCCCCCAATTTTTTTCCCCTGCTTTGTTGATAGTTACCTCATTATCAACAGCTATGCTTCCTTCTGTCCAGTCTGCTGCTGAACTTCTTGGGCTCTGTCATGCACCTGGCAGCAATTAGCTGGTAGAAAGTTGCTGTCCAAAGTCAGTAAACAAGGAGGTAGCAAATATAGTAGTAGTGATTAGTGCAATTATCTTGCCTCACAGGCCCCAGAGACCTGCCTGGATCACTTAAGCTGATTTCCCTGGCACAGGAAGCTGAGCCGTATGTGAGTAGTTCAGAGGAGTGTGTTGATCATCCACATTCACACAAATAGTCCAAACACCAGCTCTGATGCAAAGCTCTGGAGCCAACAGGACTCCAAATTGTCTGAACATTGTTTGAAACTCAGAAGGAAATCACATTTTAAAGGTATTTAAGTTTCTAAAGCTGCAAAATTTAGCCTCCCCAAAAGCACCGAAGTGGGGGGAATCCTACACAACAAAATATCCATGGGCACTCAGGGCAATGAACAAGAGCTCTGCTATTCCAGAGAACATGGGGAATGCCCCATATAGGGACTAAGGATGCTTTCCATTAGCCACCTCTAGGCAGAGCAGAAAGGGTTCTGCCTGGGAAAAGCCTGAAAAATACATTGCTGTCCTGCAGAGTCTAACATCAGGTCTCTGGCTCCCACGAATTGGTGCTGTTCCACAGATTTGGGTAACACATTTTCACACCAGTGGAGTAACTGGCACATTAGTAGCTTGCATTCACTCTTCCGTTGAGTGCTTGAGTGCACTTTTGTCCATTAAAGTTGATAATGGATTATGGATTGAACTCAGAATTCCTTCTCAGCATTAATAGTTCCCTTAATTACAAACTGATAATCCAGAAACAAATCCCACTACTGACATTAAGTACTGTACTGAACAAGTTGTCCTTTCGTGCCTTCTGGGGAGAATGCTCTCACACATTTCTCTTTATGACTGTAAGCAGACATGTAAAGCCAGTTTTGATAAAGAGCTTTATCGTATACCCCAAAGTAGTTCATCTTAGCAACTGTAAATGCCAAGACACTGTATAAATCACTTTATGGTACCCGTTGCTTTATACTGAAAAGGGTACTCGTGTCAGATACTGTCTTTGTTTGGTTCTAGCACTGCAGAAACAGCTTCTCCTCAGGTGATATATGAATAGACCAGGTCAATGGCAACGCCCACGTGCAGCAAAGTGACGTTAATTCATTATAACACACTCAGGACATAAGTCTGCAATGAAAGGTGCTGCCTTGGGAAAAACTGCTGTATGAACAGAAGCTTTATACTTCAGCAGTCAAAGCAGGGAGTGGAAGTTTGGGCAGACAGCAAGTGGAAGGTATTTTTTCACATCATCTTCTCTTGTATCTGTCACCGGGGTCATGCTCACGAGACTTCTCTGGGAGCTCAACTCCTTATATAGCAAAGTAGAAACAGTCTGTTATAAATTTGCTGGTTTAGTGGTCATAATGATCATTACCAGTTATCATAAGATAAAGGCAATATTTTATTGATGATAAGCTAATAAAATAGGGAACACATTTTGAAAAACTCATTCGTCTGACACTCAACTTGTATTCATTCTCAGCTGCCTATCTGCAGATGCTCTAAATTTGTTCTCTGAACTTTGGTAAATTAGGCACATTTACTCCTTACTAGAGTGTTCATTTGTTAGTGATCTTTCAAGAAAAATTTAAATTCTGAGTCAGAATTTAAATCAGAGAAAAATATTTTTCTCATTTTTTACACATGATCATTGCAGTCACCAGCTTCATATTATTGTCACATACAGTCATCATGTCTCATCTGTCTATATTTACTCATTTATCACTAAGATTGTAATCCATAATTTCAGGAACCTATGGTCTCTGGCACAAGTTCCTCAAATTCTCAGTGTTCCCAGATCATGTCTGGGGATCATAATGCAAAGGCAGCAGGAACTGCCAAACCAGACACCACCATGCCCTGTAAAAATATGTGTACAGTCCTCTGCATTCTCAGCTTCAATTCTCAGCACAGAAATTAGCACCAGAAAAATCACTTTTCATTCTAGTGAAAGTAAGCTACTTCAACAAAGCTCTGAAGTATATTCTATGGCCTGTCAAATGCTTTTCATTATAACACTTTTCATTTAAGAAAAAAAAAGTATTTGCTCATTTCAAATCCCAAAGCAAATCATCTTCTCTGGATGTGGAAAGCAGTTATGATGGACTAGGACAGGAATGAGGACTGGGTTCTGTCTTTCAGCACAAATATGTTCTTTCTTTATTCCTCTCCTATTTCTCAGGCAGTCCATGCACCACTCTCCTATTGACTGTGGCTCAGTCCAGAGACTTTCATTTACTGTAGCAAATGAGCCAATAAATCTAACATGTCATAATACCAAAGCCAAGAAAAAAACATGGGTCTGAATCTACCACCAGAGTAAATCTGCATTGCCATGGTAAATCCTCTATATATTCAATTTTAATTAATATCCACTGAGGACATGACCAAATTTACCACCAAAGATGTATTTTGACATTTATATGAATTTTGTTCATATATGTTGATAGTTTGGAAGAATGATCATAATACATATTAAAACTAGGACCTCATTACAATTACATCCACTTTTCTTCTCCCTGTGAACATTAGATGGGAGCCTGTCTGTCTCCTGTTGTCATGTCTCCTGCTCTTGGAGACACATCTAAGACTCGATTCCAGAGCTGGGACAACCTAATGCTTCATCCTTGACCAGAATTCTGTTAATTTGTGGAGCAGGGAGGAAGAAACATCTGTCTTGAGAATTAACTTTCTTGCCTTGGATAAGCACGGAAATAAAATTTTCTAGATAAGGACAGCTTTACTCACCATGCCTGTTCCCAACATCCTTGTACCAGTCATCTGGAAATAGTGTCCCAAGACACTCACTATGCTCTGCCAGTCTCTCTGCCTGAGGGGAAGAGAAACACGACAGTAGCCATCACAGCTGGGCAAATGACTCCACAGACTCTTTCTGTCTATTTATAATCAAACTCCAATTAATACAGCCAGGAAATTATTGGATTGCATACAAAAAATATTGTAATAAATACTCAACGAGGAGAACCCTTTTCTTCGAAAGTCTTCCTCTTCAGGTTAAGATTGCAGGATCACGGTGCTGCCCTTCTTCCTATGATTGTATACTGCAGGTTGTTTGCATCCCTGAGCAGTTTTTCAGTTTTCTCTACAAGACTTTGCTGTAGTTGCTTCTTGCCTTCATGCCAGCTACTGTATACAATCAGGATGCATTGAGGATTAAAAGTATTTTTTAAAAGAGTGAACCTAAAAGTCTATTGAAAGTCTCTACTAATCTCCTCCACACTTGTGTTACAGCTGTGCAATAATTTCCTGGACTCATTATTATGGAAGTATTTTTGTGGCCATATTATGCAGTCCAGCAGTTACCAGTGTTGAATCTTCATTCACTTGTAAATGATACATCATCTCCATTTTCACATGCCTAAGAAAGTGATTCTATTAATACGACAATTACACTTTTGATGTTTCCTGACTAAGGCTGCCTGTCACAGCATCTGTACGTCCCACAAAAAAAGGCACAAAGAATGTGTCTTTTTAACTGACACATAACTGATCTCTTTTAATTATATTGACTTTGCTTTATCTTCCAGAGGGGGGAGTTGTGAGGAGGAGGAAAGTGGATGAGAGGAGAAGATGCGGACTGTAACAACATCTGTAGCTCATGAGAACAAGAGGACTAGTCAGCGTCCTGCAGGTGTGATTGGTAGCAGAAACCTTGGGAGGCACCAGAAAGGACATCCTCGGGCATATCTTTCCTTTCCTATATCATTTCAATTCCTAGTGGAGACGGTCTGTTTTGGAAGATGCATTTGTTTGGTTGTGTTTGATAGCTGTTGTAAGACTGTTCTTTCATTAAGCCTGTTCAATTCATTTTTGATTCAGTCTCTCTACCTGCTAAGGGCTTTTTCCATAAGTATTAACTTTCATTCAGTAGAGTTGAATTTCAGCTTCTTTGCAGACAATTTAGAAATATGTTGACTAGCATAGATGGAGCAAGACTCCCTTGGTGGCCTCTCCACGAAAAAGCAGTCCATTTATTCCTTCATTTGGTTTCTTATCTTTTGACAGTTAATTCAAGGAAGGACATCCACATTCATTCCACAACGGCTTAGTTACTGCAAAAGCATGTCTCCGACATGTCTCATCAAAAAGTTTTGGTAACTGAAATACACTATACTAACTGGGCCACAGTTATATGTGTACTCATTGACTCCTCTGTGAGACTTGATTCCCTTCACAAAAGGCTCTTTAACTCTTTTTCATAGCCCTAATTTACCCATGTGTGTATAATTCTGTTCTTTTTTCTAACTGCATCCAAACTGTGAATAACTATTTATAGCTTTCCAGAACAGAAGCAGAGTTCTGGATAATTTTTTTCAGCAACATAAAATACTTGATTTAATTTTTCATGTTTTTGACAAATTGTTTAAAAAAATATAATAAAAACTACAAATTATAACTTTGGAAACATTTTTAATATCAAAATGTCTCATGGGATAATGGGAAAGAAGTGTTATATTCACCACACTTAATGAATGTAAAAGGGTAGGATTTTGAAAATTAAATTTATTGATATCTCTTAGTACAAGTAATAGTGAGAAACCCATCTCTCTGGTATTCAGCTTCATCGATATTTACTGAGGTGAAAGTCAAATAGAGATCAGAAAGGAAATAAGAAAGAGAAGGAAACATCAGTTCTTTTTTTTCCCTCCATTCCTAACATATTTCCTGTCCCCAAATAAGAAATTCTCACAGCTTCAGAGAATAAAGATGGCTACTACAAAACTGGGAAAAAGTACAGGGTTGTAGAAATTGGAAGAGCATGTTGTGATGTCCTTGATACTTTGTCTTTGTTAAATACTTCACTGGGAATTGTTTGGAAACCATCTTTAACAGGGAAGTAAACAGAAACTTGATTCCTTATACTTAACTCCATGCTCTGAGCCAGTGGGCAAGCAGAGCAAGAGCATCTCACATGAGTAGAGCAGAAGTCCAAAGCCACACTGATACTGAGGAGTTGCACAATGCTACATGGTAAGTCCTTTCACATTGCAGTGTCCTTTGTCCCCCACCAGGCAAACACAGGGGGTACGTAGTGTCACTGACCTCTAGGCATGGTGTGGGACTGAGGCGACCACTCCCTTTTTCATGATTTGCTTTGCAAAGTAGAGAAGGGCAGAACTGGTTTAGGTGAGGGCAAGGTGAAATTCAATACTTCTTTGCTTCAGAACTGCTCTCGTCTCTCACCTCTCTCTAACCATTGACATTTTTCCCTCAGCCCAAGTAGCTCATTTTGACTGTTTATTCCCTAAAGCTAAAATACAAATCCTGCCCTTCTGTCCCTGTTCACTTCCCAGCCTTCTGGGCATTTCTTTATTTTTGCTCAAAGTCGTACAAACAACAGATGCTCCATCTGCATATTCCTTCAGGTCCACCTCAGTGGCCCCCAATCTCCCCACCCTTGAATGCCACAAATGGCTTCTCTTCTTTTACTGTCTTTCTATTCCTTCTAACCCTCAAGGACACTCTGCTCTCTTCTCCTTTCTTTCACACTCTTGTAATTATATTTTTGCAGTCTGTCAATTATGCCAGTTTCAATGAATTGTTTGTTTGTTATACCAACAAACACCACCTGCTTTCTTCCCTCTGCCCTTTAGAAAAACTATAAAACCCACACAACACTGACACTCAGCTCTTCCTGAAAACCCCACAAACTATAAAGTATGAAGCTTTAAATAGTCAACAATAGCTGGAGTTTAAAAATATTTATTGAATTATTCATTATAATGATGGAGTCATGGGGACTGTGGGTGGCAAAAGCCAAACCATTGAGGGTAAAGACAGAGACTGATTTATCAGACTGTGAATGAGGTAATGAATGCCACATTTGACCTCCTTTCTCTACCAGTTGTACTGTCAGATACCAGCTCTATATCACCTGCTTAATGCTGGGCAGCTCTCTGTCTGTTCCTACCTCTGTATTCCCTGCAGCTCATGCAGAATGCAGACCTTGGTGAGCCACACTCAAAACACCAGGGTTGGAGCTCTCTGGAAAACATTTCTTGTGGCTGGAGGTTGTATTTGAAAATTCCTTGAGCAAATGTGTAATGTTCAGGATGAACCATCGTGAACAAAATCCCACTAAAAGCTACTCTCTAAGCTTAATTTTTGGGCAAAGGGAATTACTGTGAGGAAGAGAAGAACACAAACATCAGCACAATATTTTCATCTGCAATTATAATCCCGAGAAAGGAAGTCTGGATGGATACTGGTCCACAAGAGCTCATTGTGTCTGATGGGCTCTGGGGCAACCCTTTAAATGATCTTTGTTACAGTCCTTCCTCTTCTTACAGCCTAATCACTCTGATACTCATCTGGAACTGTCCTCCATACAGTCTTGAGGGACTTGTACCTCTAGAGACTTTAAATACAGGCAGTGCAACCCCCCAAAGATTGCCACACAAGAAACATTCTCTTAAATCTATGAGGACTTTTTTTCCTTAGAGTAGGCAACAGTAATAAAATCAACATTAATTCTGCATTGCTCCTTTCCTTTCTCAGGAGAGAAGTCCCAATGAAACATAGTGTGAAACCATTTTCATTTTATCATGTTTTAATATCTGTCAGAAAGTTGTAAAGAAAAGACTACATTTCTTTTCTAGCTAGGAAAAAAGAGTTAATAATTTACAGGGATTTAATGGAGGCTATTCCACCCAGCATATTAAATGAAAGAAGATGAGGCATTCTAACCATCTCTATATTACCCTAGCCTTACTGCTGTCTAAGGCTAAGCAATTAATAAAAATAGTGGCACAGGAACATTTCTGAACCTGTGTTTAGAAGTTTCAGACACGTGGACCCCGATCCCACAACGAGAAGATACCTGCACTGCCCCTCTTCTCCCTCTTGGCCCTGCAAAAAGAAGTTGGCCACACAGGCCAGACAAAGCAGTGCTGTTCTCAAGCCATATAATCCCTCTGGTTTGGCAAAGAGTCTTTTCTATTTTTTTGCCCCACAGCAAAGCTCAATGCAGAGAGAACATCTGCCCTTATTCTCCCAGTGAACACACCCCAGAGCAGTGTGGCAGCTGCTCTGCACTTCAGTGACTGAAAAGGTGGGATTTACTCGTCAGAAAATTTTATTATTAGGATTATTATGCCTGAGAGTTACCAAGCCTGGTAAAAATAACACAAAAAGGAGAGGTGGTTCCTCCTGGGCTGTGTCTTCTGTATATTTATGTCAAATGGAAATGGGTTGGTTTGCCCTTCTTTTAATTGAATACCAGCCTTCCACAGTAGATAGAGCAAACATCTCTATTGACTGTTTTCTCTTCCATAAACTGGCAACAGAGCTTTGAGGGATGCTAGACATCCCAAGAGAGGAATACAGAGCAGCCTGTGAGTTAAACAGGTTGTCCAAGGTGATTTTTCAGGGATTACTGGTTTCGTTTCACTCCTACAACCTGCTGCTCCACAATGAAATTGCCAAGAAAGAAACATTGCTTTATCTAAAGAAAAAAAATATATGTAGTTCTCCTCCTGCAATTATCTCCACAGTCTCAGGCACAGCTGCTAATAATAAACTCTGCAAAGCAAGCATCGGGGCTTGAAAGAGAAATGACAAGAAAGGGAATGAAAGGAATGGAGCCTTTGACGGTTACTTGCTCCCAGCGTGATTTGCATCTGTTTCCAGTGCTGGGAACAGGCAGTGAGATCCAGTAAAGTCACCAAATACACTGTAACCCCCGAGTCAAGGTTTTGTGAATAATATTAAGGGTTAGCTTTGTTTTTTCAGCTTCCCAGTGCTAGATGTTTTCATCACTGCCTTCTTTTTTGAGGCTGGATTTTTTTTCATTTTGGTTTTCCAGATAACCTTTAGTTTCTAACCAATCCCCTGAATAACAGCCATAATTATTGCAAAATACTGGTTTCTCATTTGACAGGTAGTACAAAACAAAGCTGGACACATGGAGATCGGCACGTTGACCAGCACACTGAATACTGTTGAAACTTTAATCTCAGTAACTCTCAAAAGCCTTTATTAATATACAGTCACTATGTGACCCCACAGCTTTCCGCATCCCTTTAGCAAATCCACAGCCTACAAAAGACAAAGACAAAGAGACACACATCTGTTAAGCAAAATGCAGTCACCTACTGTCACACATAAAACACTCCTGCAAATGTCTGCTTTCTTTTAAAGGGGTTTTAGAAAAGACAAATTTTAGAATAAAAATCTAATTTGGCTGAAAGGGAATAAAGAACAAAATTTCCCCCAGGCAAGGTATCCTGTAATACATCAGCTTCTTGCAGTTTGCATCTTTACAGTCTACTTCTGGATGCTTTGGGGGAAAAGTCTGGTCCTGCTTCTCTGGCTGCTCCTGTTCTCCTGACCTCCAGAAGATCACATGTGGTGTGACAGTGTGACAGGTAGAGAGGAAAGGAAACAGGTAAGTACTGACAGCAATGCAGGGAGTACAGAAGTCCTCCAGCTCTTGCTGCTGGGCGCCAGAGTGTGATGATGACTCTGTCCCTTTTGTTCTCCAGGAAAACATCTTGACATACTCCATCTCACTAGGGACTTCCCACAGGTGAAAGCGAGGCAGCCTTTTTTCCCTCTTTCCAAGTGAAATAGAAAGTTTCAGCTTTTCCCTCTCAGCTCATCAAACCCCAGGGAGGCTCCCACATCCTCCCTATCTCAGCCCAGGGCTCTGATGTGACACTCAGAGGGGGCTTTCACAGACCACGGTCACCACTATAGTTTCTCCTCCCTCACAGCTAGCCATGTTCTGCCTCAAAGTGATAATATTCAAGTTTCTAAACCCAGAGGCTCCTAGGAGCTAGAATAGCCCTTCCCTTCTGCAGGAAGGGCTCCAACTACAGCTGGGTCCAGCCCCCACAGCTTCTACCCCAGCAGTGCCATGGACCGCTGTGCCTGTCCATGCCAGGTGCCAGGTCACACCACAGCAATGGGCACCAACACATCGGAAATACTTGATCCAGGAGGCAAAATAAATTGAACAAGAAGGGGAAACCAGAATGTGAGCACTGTCATTCTATATCCTCTCCCTCTCACTCTGTTCTGGCCTGCTCATCTTTCAGGATGTTGCATTATAAAAGCAAATACCTTGAAGCTTAGCATGAAACACATCACCTTTCTGGTGTACGTGATCGCTAGCACAGTCCTGGAGCTGGCTGTTGAAACAGAAATTTTCTCTGACAGATCTCCTGGTCTGTTTTATGCTCTTCTTTTTTCTTTTTTCTTTTTTTTTCCTAAAGAACAATAGCCCCATGCATTAGATTTTAATTGTCCCCCATAAGAACACTACTGTTTCCTGTTCCAGACTTGGTCTTTCTGCAGTCAGGCTTTTTCCTCCCTTAAGTTGCAAATGAGATCCACTGAGCACTGCAAAGAGAAGCATAATGGACTACTGTTAGGCTTCATTCTAGACATAAACAAAAAGTTGGGTAACACACCAAAGGGAACAACCTTGAACTATCTGAATTGGCGACATTATCTAAAACTTATTTTTAGGAAAGTCTGTCATTCACGGTCCAGCTCCATTCACACACCGCAGTTCATTTCACAGAACTGGTGTCGTTAAAGGAAAGAATTCCTGCTCTGCCTGTGCTCGAGTGTGAGCCAGCAGATCACCATCCTTATGAAATCCCCAGGGACAGGCTTCAAACAACAACTTTGTATGATTTATTAGACTAATACTCTGAAATAGAATGGCAGTGATAAAGATTTTACAGTTATTTGTGGTTGGATTTTTATATTTGGAACAGTTTCTCTGCTTGTAGCTTACACAGGATGAAACATTGTTTTCAAATCCTGTTGTAATTGTTATCATGTGCTGATATTGGAATTCGATGCATTTAAAGAAAACAGAAAATCTAATATGTGATGCCCCAGAAATACTGCATAAAAAATTATCTTCTAGCTTTTATGGTTTCTCTTTGACCTTAAATTTCAGGGTGTTTATTTGTAATGCATAAATTTTTCAGTTTTTCTATGTGATTAGTTTAGCTCCACCAAACAAATTTTGGATGGTGTAGACAAAAGTAGTAAAGAGACGGAATTTTGAAAAGCCTTTTTTTTCTATCAGAATACTTCTAAAATGTAGGCGGTGTGTGTGTGTTTCTTTTTTTTTTAATTATAGGATTGAGTCATGATTTTGTAAAACTCCAAATTCAGGAGAAAATTCAGGTTAGCTCTTTGAAGATGCGTGACAAGATTGAAAACAACTGCTCACTGAAGCTCAGTTTGCTGCCAAAATGCTGCCTTATGACAAATGCATTGTCTTCTAAAACCATTAATCTGGCTTATATAAAAATACTCTATAACACTTCTTTACAGGCTCAAAAAACTAACTTCACTGGTTTTTTTGCAGGGAGAACATTTAGGAACCACAAGGAAGCCATAAAATAAGGCAATCAAGACCCAACTTCTTAGAGTTAGAAAAATGACAAAATTGTTTTCAAGACTTGAAAGCTTCTAAGGTAATGGAGGAAATGCTGCAAAAAAATGCTCACAGAGCAAAAAGATGAAGGACTAAAAAATAGCAGCTCCTTTGGCAGCCCCTACTCACCCTCCTCGGTCTCCTGTCACCTGTGTGGAGCCAAGGCACAGATTTGGATCAGCTCTTGCCACAGATTTGGGGGAGAGCTGTCCCAGAAAACACACTTTATGGTTCTTGCTGGTACTGGCCCTGGGAGAGGTGGGATCACTCTCTGTGTCTCCACACATCAAAAAACAACCTCAGCCAAACCAGAAATGTCCTACACATGCAGTGAACAGCTTATCACCCCCTCAGACTTCTCCCAGATTTTGTCAGCATGGGAACGCCCACACTCAAGCACTGTTATTTAGCTTCCTCCATCCAAGCAGGAAGAATTGCTGCAACCCCCTCCCTTCCTTTTCATGTCAAGTCAAGAGTGACCCCCTGACAGACTCCCCTTCCCCAAAAGAGAAAAAAATTTTGTCCAGGGATATGAGCACACCACTCTCATTCACACTGTTACAATGCAAGAATGAGATAGCTTTACTCAGCCTCCATCTTTTTCCTAGAGAAGCTTTTTGGGAAATTCTAGTGACAGTCCCATCTCCCTTCCATATCTTCAGAAGTGACAACAACTCCTTCTTTGCTCTGTGGTTATTTATGGTGAAAGCAAAGAGTCACACTCTCCTCCAAGTTTCGTCAGCAAGCTCCTTCCAATGGGACCCAGGAGGAGATTTTGCAGTCATCATGACTCCCCAGGGTACAGCTGGACCCTGGAAAATTCCTGCAGGCACCTCTGTGGGATCCAACATCAAGGCTCCTCAGTTACTGTCCAACACCTGATTCAAAATAATTAATCATTTTACCTTCCAAGGACATAACGAGTAAGGAGTAAATCACAGTAACAAGGAAAGACATTTAAACCAATATATTTTACTTTATTTTTGCATTGGAAATTTCATACCACAGATCTGCTAAAGGCAGTAACTCAACTAAACCACGGATTCAGTCACACATTTGAGTCTGAAGTGCAGTGGGATTTGATCTTGTCAGTCCGTATGAGAATATTAAACAACACCCACTGTCAAATTCGTCATCTACAACCTGGAATGCATACTGCACAGCATCTTCCTCCTCATGCCTGGAAGTGATCCCTCGCAATCAACACAAGCTTTGAGGCACAGCTGAGGTATAACGTATGGTTTCCATGCTAGCAGTCCTGTTCCTGAGCAGAAACTGCTGGGGAAGAGGCACTCCAAAATAACTGTGAGGAGAAGGTGGCCTTAGGCTTGCACTCTGCTCTGTCTTGGTAAATGGCAAAGCCAGAGCAGTCATAGTCTGACCTCACCTTGCAAACACATGAACATCCTGTTGGGCAGCTTTGCAAAAGACTTGGATAGCTTGAGCAAGTCTGTTTCTCATGTCAAGGGGAGAGAGGAAGGGAGGGAGACCAACCATGCACTCCCTCATGTGACATATACCTCAAGGCACATGACTTCATGAACTGCATTTGCCAGAGAAAACATTAGTGTCTGCTCCAAATCAGACACTCTCCTGTACATCGGTGTCAGCAGTGGATTGTCCATTTCATCTACCTCTGATTCCCCCACTACTGATAGCAACAGATCCCAGCAAATTAGGTGTGATTTAGACAGTTAACCAGTCCTAGAAACTGTCTTTTCAGCCATTTCAGCTACTGAGCATTTTGGAACAGCTCATGTTGAAATGAAGTGTTCAATGCTTTTGCATTTTTTATGATATGTTGATGCACTTTCTTTGTGTCCTTGTTAATTTGCCAATGAAACATTGCATGTAGAATTCATGTGTTGTGCTAGGGACAAACTGTTTAGAAGATATTGTCAGGAAACTACAGATTAAAATGTTTCCAAGTTGAGAAAGCACAAGAATTTCATGCAAAATGATTCTATAATCTGTTTTCCTGAGGGGTACTTCTGATAAAATAGGTTTGATTTTATATATGCCAAAGGCAGTTATACAGTAATAAACAGCTCCCCTTTAATCTCATGATTAAGGACAATTTGCATATTTGAAAAGGAAACTTGACTCCCTATAAATTCAGATTCTTGGTGTGGACCTTCAACAGAATAGCAAAATGGTCGTTTCTTCTTTTACACCACCACCTGTCAGTACAGGCATTTTTTTAAAAAATGGTTTTGGGTGTTTTGCACTTCATCTGCTCTTCTTTAAAACAGTGCACCTTCAATCTAAGACTTCAAGGCACTGAATAAAAGCTATTGCATTTGTAAAACCCATGAAAGGATATAAAAAGCATATCAATAGCAGTTGAACCCACCTGGATCTGCCCTGGCTGATGTTTATAGTTTCTCATGGTTGTGAGTCTCATCCAAAAGTTCATCTTTTCTTTGCTGTCACAGTAAAAGTCTAACTCTTGCTGCATGAACACTTGGTCAATGAAAACTCTTCTTCTTTCCCCAACCCAATGATGTCTTTGGTGAAGAAAATTTACTTGTAGAGGTAATAAAAAAAACTAACAAAACCTTTTTGTGGTGATTTTTCCCCAACATAGTATAATGTTACTCTGCATTCAATCAGCTGCCATTCATTCTCCTTGGATCTTTCCCACCAGCCCTGTGCCAAGCACGAAAATGGCTCAGAGCTGGAGTTAATATTCTCCCTCTTGTTTGACAAAGAGCAGTCACAAGTCATTGAGCAAATCTTCCAAAACAGTTGGCGGAACTGAGGGAACTGAAAACAACCCATTCCTCATCCCCAGAGTCAATTTTTTTTCCCAAGAGAGTTTTCATTTTGGCTTTAAAAACGTAACAAGAGATTTTGGGGTTTAGTTTTTCCAGGACAAGGATATTCACTCCAACAAAAATAGATAAGAAATTAGAATGCAGTTAGCATCCTTAAGAAGTCAACAATCACACAAAAATATATGGCCAACTCAGCTCTTGATTAACGTAAAGTGAAACTCGTGGCTCCATAACTAAGAGCTCTGGGCAAGAGCAGCAAACTTTCTAGAGTTGTTGCCAGCTGTGTTGTAAGCACAAGAAAAGGTGCCATTTCCCTGGAATGGGGTTTCAGCACATTTACTAGTCATGGAAGTGCTTACATTTCAGGAGTGTCTATTTATGTTGCTCTGTGACTAATTGAATTATACACACCTTGTAGGGACCAGTCATCTCCGCAACCTGCAATCTCTCTAGTAAATCACAGTGATCAAAAACAAAATGCTTCTTTCCTTAAATGAAGTTTTTTGAAGAATTAAATACCAAGCAAGAGAACTGAAATAAAGAAATAATGGTCTTAAGCCACACACCGAGACAGTTTACAGCAGCACAGAGCTGCTGCGTATAGAGGAGAAAACACCAGTTTGCATAGGCAAAAGAATCTGGTTCACCAAGATCACACAATATTTGTGTTGTTTCAGTACCACCAAAAAGCTAATGGCTTTGACCGAAAGTCCTCACTCAAAGCAAGGGTTTGGAATGGCCATTCTGGGCCTCTCTCCATGTCCCCATTGCCTGCAGCTGGGGAGTTGGCAGCTTGATTGATGTTTTAGCCACTCTACCTTTACAAAATGTTCCAATTTTGTAAAAGGTCCAGAAAGACAATGAGGAAGAGGAAAAAACCAAAAAATAGCTTTTCTCTTTTTTTCAGGCTATTATTTACTTAGCCATTTTCAGCACTATGACAGGGTTATGGGAATATACAGGGCCCTATGTGTAAATGACTTTTTTGGCATCTTCTTTTCTGAAAATGGGCCAATGGACCTCTTTCTGGTTTGCAATGCTTGGTAAGGATGATGCCCACCTCCAACCATCTTCATCTGCCCTGACCCCTGTGCTCTGGTGATGCGCACAGAAAAAAAAGCTGGGGCTGTCCCACTGGAAGGTAGGCAGGCAGGGGACAAAGGGGGCAACCAGGGACTGGCCATAGGTGTCTCACAGACTAAGAGGCCCAGGTGAGTTCATGAGCCTGTTTCCTTCAAGCAAAGCTAGAGCAGCACACTTCACAGAGCTGCCAGCAGCAGAAGTGTCGAACTGTTTCAGCTGATTCACAGCCTGATGCCTCTGACCCTGGCTTACTGACAGTGCGAATGCTCCAGAGAACACATGAGAAAGTATCTCAGAGTACTGGGGGAGACTGCTGTGCTATTTCTTATAGTGAAAACCAGTAGCTAGTTTGGTGTAAAGGAAAACTTGCTGCTTCCTGCTTGTGAGCTCTCTCACAGATGTCCTAGCCCTTTTTACTGTGTTCGTGGTCTTTTTTTTCCCTCTCCCCATGGGTAAAAATGACATTGTTTCTTTGCACTAAACATTAATGATTCATGTCTCTAAGGGCTGAACTGAAAAATTACCTAGATTATACACCTGCCTCCTCTAGGAGGACTAAATGTACAGCAGTGGGTGGACTTACTCAGTCTCCTATTAAGTAACATCTGTGGGTGGTTTTTCAGTCCAGCTGTTAACATGTGACTTATTCTGCAGTTAGATCAACTATGTCAATGGAGAGAGTAGGCTTCAAGCCTGCTACTGAAGGAAATGATTATAATAATTACTGTCACCATGAAATATCTTCCAAATGGCAGTGGATAGGCTCGGAGCCCCATGCCAAAGGTATAAATGAGATCTTTCTACTTGCAGGCTGTCAGGTCCAATTGTGCAAAGGCAGTTATTCACAGATGGGAAATGCCTACTAAGATATTGCCGCATTCACAGCGGCCATCTCCTAATTCTTCTATAGATTGCTACTTCTAAATGACCAGGAGCAGCAACTTGTGCATATCACGAGGAAAGTCACGTTATAGGGCTGGCAGCTGTTCTCTCCTACAGGGTACGAAACCTCTTTCAATTTTATCATGCGAGTAAAATGCACAAGTTGAAGAGTCCAGGGTTAATTTTTCACCAACAGAACAGGTTGAGGGGATGTAAAGCAGTACTGAGCTCCCTGACAAAAGGTAACATGCTGGTAGCCCAGCCTTCTCGGTGCTGAGCTGCTGGTTTCACCCTGACACAAGCACCCCAACAGAGGAGGGACAGGCAGATGGGCATGGGAACCTCCCACACCTCTGCATTCCAAGCGCACAAAGTACAGCTGGCAGACCTGTTACACCAAGTCAAGCTAAACATATACTCCTTTCTAAAGAGGAACAAGAACAACCTGGCTAAACGTGGCCACAAATTAATTTACGTTGAAATTTAGGAAGACTGGCAGTTATCAGGCCAAAACAGTAACAGCAAACTCACCAACCAGACTTAAAATATTATTGCATTTTAATAAAGAGATGTTATTTCTAATTAATCAATGAGACCAATTATATAATTTATAGAACATGTAATTAATTATCAAGTAATTAATCTTTCATTAACTTGCTTTTAATTACTTTCTCTTTAATTAATCAATTTGTACTTTGTTTGCCTGTCTCAGTAGTGTACTCCATGACTCAGGAGATACCTCCTTATCTCCCTCTTCCCATCTAATTTTTCCTGCCCTGCCTGCCATTGACTTGCCATTAAACTTGAATTCTTCCCCCCCCCCCCCTCACCAGCTCCTCTTCCATGCACACGGTGGCAAAGACCATCATATCACAAGCAGTAGGAGAGTCTTTCTGTGACTCCAGGAACGTACCAGGAACAGCAGAAGCATGGAGATAATGCATTAGCCCATGAGGAAGGTAAGGGGCTTTCTGTGCTCTCCAGGAGCACAGAGCAGCTGACAAGGCAGTTATCTGCAGCAGTTAGATGTGGTTGTCTACAGGGATGGGATCTCCATCCCCTGCCTCTGACCCCTCCCAATTCCAGCTGTCCCATGCATGGGAGGGCAATGACTTTCCCTGTTGGAAGAACAAAAAGCTCCCTTGGGGAGCCATGGGACAGGACCACAGACAAAGGGCTCATGCCAAGAACCACCAGCAGCAGCACTAGGGGTTGTGATGTGCAAGGAAGGGAGAGAAACAGGGAAACAGTGCTGTAAGGATCCTGTTTCCCTGCAAAGTGGAGAAACACTGGGCTGAGATGACGTGCCCATCTAGATTAGTGTAGGGGAAGTCAGGGTCAGCTTCAGAGCAGTAGAGGAAATGCTATTCAGAAGGGCACTCAGAAGTGCTAATTCTCTCTCTCAGACCTCTTACATATGGAGCATACAAGGCCCAGAGTTGCACAGCCCCAAAAAAAGAGTAAAAGCTTTTCTTACCCCTTTGCTCCTTTAGCCCCTCTAGCTGAAGGTCCTCTGGTTCCCACACTGCTCGGGGTTGATGCCCTGCTTTCTTCCTGCACATCTTCTCATCAACCAAAGTACTTAACTGCTGCTCAGGAGACAGGTTCAGGTTTGGGAACAGTTCTTTGTGATGTTCACTTATTTTTGCTTTTTCAAAACAAAGCACTATGTTTGTCCATTAAATCTGTGCTCTGATTGGATTTTTCCTTCATTTCCCAGACTGGTATCTGTGGACTCACAAAGGGCGACACTAGAAATTTGATAAAAACAGTAAGAACACTCACAGTTTCTGCATTTCTGATGCTTCGTTAACAGACATTTCAGTAAACATAATGATACCCACACTGTGAACACGCAAGTGCACTCTCAAGAGCCTTCCATTAATCATGTCTGCTGTCAGAAATACCATTTTAATCCTTTCTACCCCTACAGAGATGCCAGACTTGCAAGTCCCTTAAAAAAATAGTATCACAGTTTAAACATCTCCTTAAAGCTAAATGTAGGGTGATATGTATAAACAACTCAGTGAAAAGACCAGCATAAAAAGTTGACAAGCAAGAAAAAGCAATTGAAAAGATTAATTTGCCAGGATGTGAGGCTGGACATAAGTCCTTGAGATGCAGCATCTTGTATTCAAGGATGCATCAAAAATTGATAGGGCTTTAGGAATGTTAAATATTGTTCAAATTGTACAAGAAAGAGCTATACTGTTTAAAACAAGATCATAACACTGAGAATCTCTATCTACATTTTATTTTTCTATCAGTGCTCATATTTTTGCACTCAGTCAAAGACATTGCAATGTAGGGCCAGTAAGGAGCTTATTATCTGAATAAATATTTTAAGTGAAGTTATTGAATTGTAATAAAACCCTGAATTGATACTCTTACCTAGAAGCAGAGTGTCGGAATTTCATTTTAGCATACTTTATGCAAAATAATTTTTGTTTCAGTTTAGGATTGGTCAGAAGATGTCAAAAGGAAATTTTCCAGCAGAAATCCCCATTTTTCATTGCTTTTTTTTTTTTTTTAGCAAAATCTACAAAAAGGTCTCAAGTTGTCTTTCTAAGTTTTGGGGTTTGCTCAGAACAAGTTTACAATCAGAGTTCATTAGCAGTGATATACTTTTGCATAACTCATGCAACTGTTGAAGTTCACCAGTTTCCACATGACTAGTCAGCACCACCCTGCTTTGAACAAATTGTGCTATTCCTTTGCAAACACTCCTCTGCTGCATTGATTTGATTTCAATTGAGAATTTCCCAAACTAAACGTCTAATAACACAGTCTCATTATAGTAATATTTCTGATAACAATCAGTCCTTCCAGAAGCACTAAAGAAAATTAAGTACTGTAGGAAATGAACCATGCAAAATTATTTTCCCACCACCAATGACGGCAGGAAGCATCTAAAACAGTTTTAAATGTTTTATTGTATGGGTGTAATGGTACATGGGGCGATTGTTCCAGCCTGAGAGCTCCATTGTGTCTGTATTATTTATTATTACTTAAATATTTGGGGAACATCTCTTGCCATAGTGGTTAGGTGCTTATTTACTCATTAAAGTTGATAAATTACATGTACTCAGAAATACCTACCCACAATACTTGCAATTATAACCACTGTAATTTCATCAAATTGGATAGAAAATCACAGGGAAACAATAATCAGACCAAACCTAAACCTCAGCACCCTATCCACAGCTTAAAATCTTGATAGACTGAAGCAGTGTCAGAACTTCAGCAATTTCACTTCACTGGCAGCTGTACTCAGCCTTACATGCCAACTCAGAGAGTGACCTTGGACCTGAACAAGCAGGGATTGCATTGTGTCTTAACAAGAATGGATCCAGTCAAAGAGGCTTTTTTCTTACCTTACAGTTTGGCAGTGAATTCCACAGGCAGGGATCGCCACCAGGTCTAATGTGGTTTTGTGCAAGAAACCAGGTATTCTCCCAGCTGGAGCTTATTGCAGGACAGTCTTTGTTTTGTATAAACTGGATGAGCCTATCAGACACCCTTAATTTTTCTGTCTACAGCCCCAAAGGCTTTGTCAGGTATGTTGAGTCCCTTCTGAGAATACTTTCAGCCATTTTACTCACTCACCAAAAATGCAGATTTAAGACACATCAAGCATAGAAGCCCTAAGGCACTTCTGTGAAGCAAATAAAGGCTCCTTTGAGAACATCATCAAGAATAAGCTATATTCAAATGTTATGTTTTTCTGTGGAAAACCAATTGAGCATCTCCAGAAAAAACCCAGAAGGCCATGCAGCAGACAAGTGATGAATTTGGCCTCAAGCCACACAGCCACTCTCTCATGACAGGCTGTGCAGAGATGTTATCTCCTAATCTCCTTTTGAACTTGTTCCATTGAGAAGGAAAGCTCTTAAAGATTCATTAAACTATAAAGCGAGTAGAAGAGACAAGCTAGTGATCGGGAAATTCGCCTGGGATTGAAAAATCCTGGGTAGCACATCATGTTTTCAGGTCCTTGGAAGGCAAAGTGTTTAACAGAATTCCTTAAAAAACTCCATCTAAAGCTATCCAGGGTCTCTGGGTCTACGAAAGATTTATTAATGCAAAAGCTGTCAAAACATGATGATAAGAACGAACACTAACTAAATAATTCAACACGTATATTTTGCTGCTAATTAAAGATTATAATCAAATGTGGTAATGATTTTTGCAATCATGAGTTAAGTGTGTGGAAGGAAAAAGAACTCGCAAAGGGACTTTATTAGAATCAGTTCTGGGTTGTTGAAACAAGGCTGAAAGAAACAGACCATAAACAAGTGTTAATTAATCAGGCATGCTGATAGCTCGGTATCTGCATTTTCATAAAATTCCAGGCAACTCTGTCATTCCCTGTGCAAGGCTTCCCTCAAACACAGTGTCCCCCCAGTAAATTTTGTCTCACTTGATGAATTTCATAATTTGGGTAAGGATTTGATCATAAATCAAGGTGATCAAAGCAAGTGACTTTTTTTCCACAGCAATCCAATTTAGCATCAAGTTAAATAAAAGATTTCTTTGTTTGAAGTGGGTGACTAGCTCCAAAAGCAAGGCACTTTTTTTCGTTAGATGTACCATCACTCACATAATATCCTTGTAAGGGAAGTGCAGGGTCAGAGGAAGCCTAAAAAGAAAAAGTATTTATCTCCTTATCTTTCTTCTGGGTAACTGTTCAGCACAGTGGCCATGACAAAAACAAAAGGATACTTAATAATGTCAGTCATTCAGCCCTTGAATTCCTCCTAAAATATAATCTGGCAATAACCCAAAGAACTATCCATTGGTACTAGGTGTACATGACAAAATCCTGTATGCTCCACAGAAGGAGGTAGATCATTCTCTCTTCTGTGGATCTATAAACTACTCTGTTGTGAAAGGCACCACTGCAATTCACTTCACTTTAAAATACGTCAAATGAATCCTGATGTACTTTATGAATCACTTATTGATTTTTAGGCTTTAAAAAAAATTGAGTGAAAAGTATTTTATCTATCTATACCTTTATGTTTCATGTAATTTAAAGATGTCTATGTAGGAGAGAAAGAACATCAGCTAGCATTTATAGGGGCAAATCAGAAGGCCTCTGAGGAAGACCTCTCTGTGGTTTCTTAATCTACACATGTGCCCAGATGTCCTGGAGGGATGCCTGGCAACACACACAACTTCTTATACATGTCGATACTCTCCACTGAAGGGCAACTACACTCTGCAAATGATAAAGTTCTCCAAAACTCTTGTATTTACGGGGAGGGAATTATGCATGTTCAGAACACACTTATTCTTGGAGCATAACCCCCAACAGTGGTTTCAGCCACCTGTACTTGCTAACACCTTCTTGCATCTTCAGACCAGAGGCCCTATGTCCCTGTACAGTTGCACCAGACTCCATACTCAACAGCCGACTTCCATGAGCAATTCTTGGGAAACCCGTCCCTGTTATCCAAATCCCCTCGGAAAATCTGTCTTCATGTTACTGATTCCATTTACAAAACTACTTTCTAATGAATTTTGAAAATCAATTCTTAAGCTACGTAAGTATTTTGAGCAGCTGTGGGTCACATCTCTTACTCAGACTTGGCTGGTTTATGACTTTTTTCCCTAAATGAACGTCCAGGATGGCAATAATGAAATCCTGTAAACACTGAAGAAAAGTGCCACACAGAAAAAAAAAAAAAAACCACACACACAAAAACTAAAGCTAGTTGGCTTGTTCTGAGTTATTACTACTGTTCGGTACACTAATTTTTCCTACTGTTCGCAAGTCGAGATGTTTTTAAGAGTACTTAAGGTCAGTCTGTAAATGATTGACAGATTATGAAAGACTTTTATACAACTTGATATTTTTCTTTTCTGTTTATGTAAAATCTTAGAGAAAGTAAATACAAAAATTCATCTTGTCAAAGAGAATATGGGAAAAAATAACTTTTATCTAGGCTTGGGAGGATATGGGGAAAAAATGGCTTTTTTCTAGGTTTGTGTTTGCTTATGAAAAGAAAAATTGTTTTACACCAAGGAAATGATGATTTACTCTTCTGCAAAAGTATTTCCTTCTTAGTCATCCAAGATGAACTGCAATTGAAATGAAAGGTGGAAAAAGAAAGGTTTTAAATGGTCAGAATGAAAATACCGTTAGGCTGTAGGAAGAATATTTTAGTGTATGTTTTATTAAGCTTACTCATCAATTAGTTTTTTAGAGCTAGAATGTATCAAATAGGAGGTTTTCTCATTAAAAATCTGCAAAGTGATATGCATTACATCAAAGTCAGATATTTTTCAGTTGATCTCTGAAAGGTAAACACAGACCTGATCTGAATGCAATAGAGACTGACTTCCCAATTGCAGGAAGCTGGTGTATTTGTTTCTACCTATGCAAAATGAATGCAAATAACTAATGGGAAAAAAACAGATTTTCAGAATGTTTTAGAAGAAAATCTGGTTTGGGGGAGATCTCAAGATGTCATCTGGTCCTTTCTACCTTAAGACGAGATCAACCCTACCTGAATTATTCCTTCCTGATGTTTGTCCTACTTAAAAATGTTCTTAATAAAACTCCAGAGATAGAGTCAGCCAGTAATAATGCCAAAAGCATTGGGAAAGATCACCAATTTTTCATTATGGCTTAATTGTTTTGAAACATTAATTATTGCCTATATTCTTGATGGAAAAGATGCACCTGGGGAATATTAATTGTGGTTTTGTTGCACTATTGCACTGATCTGCAGAGGTGAAACAGTCTCAGTTACAATGCTGAAAACCTGATCTAATTCCTGATTACTCCTGATGCCTCTCAGTGATATTAGAAGCACAGTGTGATGGTTGACAGGCCATTCCTTCCCAAGGCACAGACAGATGCTGTTATGCTACTATTTATCTTCACATCAGTAAATTTTCTTGAAGGTTTTTTGGATATTTTTAATTGTTGCTCTTTTTTTCTGGGCAATTGCTTTTAGTTCCTTGATTGTATAGTAAATGTTGTTTCACTTCATTTCAGAGAAGCCATTTGCTGCCTGCCCTGCTGTTGCCATCGGCATGTTGTCCAATGCATTGCCAGGACTTACTCCTCTTGACGTCAGTAATAGTTTTTACTTTCTCAAAAGCAAAGTGCTCATCAAACTACATTGTAAACTACATCTCCCTTGATGACTCCTTTCCATCCTCACTGCATCCTCCAAGCACCCCACAGCTCTTTCACTTAGGGGAATCCACCTCATTCAGGGAACAGCATTTTTGCCACTGTTACACCAGACGAAAGTTCAGAGCAGGCCTTTGCGGATGGCATAGGAGGCTAGGTGAGAAAGGCTGGGAAGAACACTGCAACCAGGGAGCAATGCTGTTGGAACATCATGACTGCAGGAAAATCCTACCGCTTCCTGGATTTTTCCACATGTTCTAATACAAGTCTCCTCCTCATGCACCTGGGACAAAGCAGTATGTGATGAGACCTTCAGAAAAATGTCTCAGTCTCCCCTCTGGAACTTGTCAAACTTGCATAGAAAGACATGGAGGTGATTTTCATGGCTTGAAAACAATTTACCTGAAATGCTTTTACTCTAATGAATAACATTTTACTTAAGGTAGTTGTCCAGTCTTTAATTACCTCTTTCATTACTTCCTGGGGAACTAATTACAAGACAAATCACATTCATTGAATTTAAATTGTTTGGATCTGAGAGGCTTTTTCTCTGGGCTGTTTCAGAGGTCTGGTACTTGCTGTGGAAGTTATCCTGCAAAAATAGAATGGTTGTACTTCCCAGGAATCTTCTGCTTTGCAGCTTCTTTCCATGTTATCATTAGGGGAAGACAGTGGAAACAAATATAGACATCTGATTGACCCTTGCTGAGTGTAAACAAGATCTTCACTGAGTCTGCTGCTTGTAAATGGGCATTGTCTTTTCCTCTGATAGAATCTCTTATATCTTTATTCTCTCCTCAACTATAGTCTCTACTGTAAATTGCTGTAGATCCCAAATAACAACAATGGGAACACTTTCTCCTACTGAATGTCAAGTACTTGAGCAGTTTATGGATCTTGAGTTTGAATTCAGTGACTCCAAAAAGTAGAGTCTCTAGTAGAAATCAGGGTCTTTCTCCAGGTTCAAATCTGAAGAGAGAAGTTTAGAGGGCAGTTCAGTCTCATTGCATCAAAGTGCTGAAACCTAGAGTGTCTAGAAATGCATCCATCAGCCTTTCAACTCTTCTACAACTCCAGGTGTCTACACATCAGACTTATGTTAAACACAATCACCATGCAAAGGGCACCATGCTTCAGGAAAGAGGAACAGCTTCTAATTTCCACCATTATCCTTGTTTTGCACCAATTTCCTCCTTCACTTCATGCAAGGCAGCAGCCAATAGACTTTACATGCTGGCAGAAGTATGACCAACTTTTCTTGCTTGGCTGAACAGAACAGTTCAGTCTGACCCCAGAGCTGAAGCCAATTAAGCTGCAAACTCTACAAGCACAGCATTATTGACAGAAACATATTTCCTCAGAAAGCAGCTATTACTGCCCACTGCTATAGGCAATGCTTAACCATCCAAAAATCCCAGTGAGGAGACCATTGATAAGGTCCAAATCCTTTGCACAGGTGTAACTCTCCAATACTCAGTGGACACATTTACATTTACCATAAATACGTGCACACACACACACACAAAAAACCCCAAACCAACAAATTTCACTGCTTACCTGCACAGATTGTGGAAAAGGTGCCTGAAGGGGATGCCTTGTCCTCCTATGATGTCACCACAATGTGGGACCAACAAACCAGCAGGAGGTAACAAATCATCCTCTTAAAAGAGGGCAAAGCTGAAGCTCTCAGAAGCAGTGAGAATATTCTTGATCATCCTATAACAAAAGCAGGATGAAGAATAAATAAGTAAAAGTGCCGGTGTTTTCAAAGGTCTTCCACAGCAGCCCCTGCTGTTTAGCCTCATGCTATGCCATTAATATGGAAAGCTTGCAACATACCCTGTGGCACTCCACTAGCAGAAGGCAGCCTCTCAGCAGCGGGGCCTGGGGGCTCCTGCAGCCGAGGATCAGCTCTGTGATTTTGGTGAGCTAACAAACATCACCAGCCCAGCAGGACTTCCTTTATGAAGGGAGGGAGAGCAGCAGGGGCTCCAGGCTGCAGCAAGGCACAGCATCAGAAAGCACATGCCATCAGCCCTTGGTATGTGATCTGTCTGTTGGTGAGCTGGGATACAGAAAACCACATTGTCGGTATCTCACTGCCAGTGAAACCGGTAGGTTTTGGAGTAGATCTGGACCTCTTTGCACAAGGCATGCAGGTCATCTTTAGTTTGAACTTTTTCAGGTACCCTGCTCACAAGCAAAATTGGGGTCTTAAATCCAGTTTGACTCTCAGCCACACACAGTTCTTGTGGATTTCAGGACTGCATTTCTGAGTGCTGGGGAGAAAAAAGAAAAGTAGAAAAAAAAGATTTGGCTTAGAGAATAATAACACAGTCACCATTCAGTGGTAAATCACTGCAAGAGGCTGTCATGACCCTGGTTCACTGGATCTGAAATAGGTCTTTAAACATTTCTGTAAACTACTGATTTGAATTAACAAAATAATGTGAGCATGTGGAAGCTGAAGTTAACAACAGCTGAAATCTTTCTTAGGCATACAGACCCAGACCCAAATTATTTAGGTACTTAGCTCCAATCAAAACTCTGGATACATAAACATTGTGGACCTCATCTGTAGGGTCACGTTCGCAAATCTGACATGGATTCTTACACCTTTCCATGTGTAAACTGAAAGCCAAGCCAGGACAATAAAAGGTGCTACTGTGGTGTAAAATGATAGTAAAGGAAAAGAGATTAGGCTTGTGGCAACTGCCCCTCCAAATGACTGCTCGTTTGACAAAGAAATGTTCTCTCATCCCCCAGCTCAGAACTTATTTTTGAAAGTGAATTAGAGCTTGATTTAAAAAAGTGAACTCTGACATGTCTTTATTTCCTAAATCCTGTGAAAACAGTTTTGTAAATACTGCCATGGTGCTTTGTTTAACAGAGACAGCTCTCAAAATCTCAAGGTCTGGTTCCCAAAATGTGTTTGGTCTTCCTGAATGTAAGCCAAACCAGAAATCTAAACCACTACTGAGAGAATAAATTGTTCTTGTGGAATTAGAAGTGTTAGGAGATCCTTTTCTGATTCTCAAGATACACGATGTGAAACCTAGTACAGAGGAGAAAACAGAAAGTCCAGAGATTCCCCCATGCAGGATGCTACAGAAAGGAGAGTGTTCAGCTTCTGGGTAGTATGCTACCTTGTTCAGTGAATAAGACAAAGGTAGGAGATACTATTATCTGCATGAGGCAGTGGAGGAAAGCTGTGGCATCAACATCCCTCTCCCACACACACAAACAAGGGCCAACTCAGTAGGATAGTTCCCAAATCAGTACAACTCCAAAGGCTCACCTCCCCTACAGAGGGCATGTATCCCCCTAATATCACACCCTTGGAGATGGCAAGGGTTTGAACTTTTTTCCATTTAAATTCCTTTCAGGGGGAATATTGCCAACTCCTATAGACAGTGTGTTTACTGACAAATTAAAGTTGTCATTTATTAGCCTCTCAAATGTCAGAAAAATAGTTGAGGAAAAGGCTGGTTTGTTTACAGACATTCTTAACACAAAGGTGAAGAGCAGATAGCATAAAAGAGTCCATCTTTCCTGCCCGTTCTTGTGTCCCACGTTTAAAACTTGAATCAACTAGATTTATCTCCAGGAAGACACATAAGGTTCTGTAAAATGAGAACAGTGTCAAGGTGGTTTCAGGTACTCTCAATTACTGTTGGTAACAACAAAAATTATGACAAATGCACATGCTTTCAGCATATCCAACACAGAGAGCTGAGTCCATCAGTTTGCTGGTTGTGCTTAACAGTCCATTGGAACATGAACTGCCCCTCGCAGTGCCACAACAAGTCTGCTCTGCAATATCCTCCAGGTTAAGGGCAATCAAACAACAGCAAAGAGAAGCTGGCATCCTTGTTTCTCCAAGTTCCAGCTGAGTGCTGGAAATCCCAGGATGGCTCAGATTGTCAGGTCTCAATGGCTGGCACAAGGAAAGGCCATTCTAACCTTCTGATATAGGCTAAATGCAGCCCTGGAATGCAGACCCAAGGAAACATTTGTCCATCCTTTTGCAACCTGCACATGCACAGAGATATGCACACATTAATGCAAACATACTAGCTTTCTACATCTTCATCATCTGCACGCTGGACTTCAGCTTTATGTAACTGAATATTTACTGATATTATTAACTGAAATATTTAACTGAATAAATATTTCATCACCCATTCTGCTTAGAGGAGGGATGACCTGTCCCAGCTCCCATGGAGGATAATGAAAGATGACACTGATCTGAGCTATGTTATTCTTGAGAAGTTGGGGTGGGAAATAAGACTGGCAGATGGATTGAGAACCTCATTAACTCCTTCTTCAGAAACGTACTCCCTCTGAGTAAGTTGCATGGACAAAAACACCCTCAGAAGCTGCTTTTTAAGTGATTTAAAGGAAGAAGCTGCAAAGAAATAGCAAGACTGAAAGTGCTGTATTATTTTGAAGGAATATTAGTTAGCCTTGTTTCATTAGTGCCTTTTATTTTGAAGGACTGTTAATGTCTTTACAAGTTGAAATATAGTCTGTGCACCATGATCCTTTCACCTGCCAACTAAATACAGCAGTCTAATTACATCCACCTACTAGAAATGAGGCTTCAGGACTGAAAGCTGGAAAACTTCTAGCTGTGATGAAAACTGAAGAAATATAAGTTATACTTTCATGTGCAATTGCAGACATAGGAACTGAGCTGATCTATCAGAGGAAAAATCCTAACTGTGAAGGGGAATCATATAGTATTAAATGATTGATAAGTGTTTACAATCATTAGTTGACATGAAACAGTGAAATACTTATGCTACAGGGAAGGGTGGGAGTGTAGATATGTCTCCTGGATGCTGTTCTCCATAGGCTAAGCCTACACAAATTCCTGTACCAGACCAATGTCCCAAGTCATGACAGAACAGAAAGTCTCTTCCCTAACTTTTTTTTCATCACCCCCAAGGGTCATCACTTAATTTCTCACCTTACGAGACTCAAGACAGACACTGTCATTTCTCTTCTCGATCTTGTCTTTTACTAGGAGCAAGAATTCAGGAAGACCCAGTAAGATCAAGTTGTTCAATGATCATGGTGTATTAAATAACTTGTGGTAGCAGCAAGGCCTGTATGTTTCAGCTTCCTCTGTCACAACACATGATTACCAACCTGGAGTCAATGCCCCGACTTAATGGCACTTATAGCAAGCCAAAGGTACCCAGCTGTGCAACATTACTGTTCTAGGTCCAGAAATTATTAAGAAACTGTAGCATCTACCAGACAAAAGACATGTTGTTTGCTGAACTGTAACAACTCAGGCTGTTTAACTTCCATCCTGAATTCTACTCGGAGGTCTGCCAGCATCTCTTTATATCACACTTACTCAAAATGTTTGAATAGAAAAAAAAGATACAGGAGTATAATACACATAGTCCTTGTTTACAGTACAAACTATACATGTTTTGTAAGCAAGATGGGTTTCCTCATGATATTTGAATGATTAAACTAAAAGAAGGAGTATAGCAGTATTTATATGCAGTATAATATATTTATATGCAGTAGCTATAAACATTATATATTGTCAAGAGTAAGACAGCCTGGATTTATCCTGCCTCATACATGCAAGTTGCTGTGACAAGACCGAAGGGTTTTCTTTTGCAACATCCTGATCCAAGCAATGAGGAAGCTGGAAGTTGTCAACAGTTACCAACATTCAGGGAGAGTAGTTTGCTAGTTGCATTGCAGATTGCAGCAAAGTGAATCAAAAGACAGAGATTTTCATGCAGTCCTTTTGCTCTCTACCTGCATTGTCCCTGCTAGTCTTAACCAGTAGCTTCTGAACTAGCTACCTTTATGGAACCTAGAGCAATTCCTCTTAAAACGTGGTCCTTATTCTACCCTCATGCCATGCTTTTAGATGCTGGGTTGTCCAGATACTTATAGTCAATTTTGGATGCAACACACTTCTCTTTTTTGTAAATAAGGATTTTCACAGATCTGAAGAGAGTGAGGCATTCAAAATCCTGATCAGGCATACTTGGTTATTTGAAGCGTATCTTGGATACTTAGTCATATACCTTGCACACACACGCTTTTGCAGTCTTGGTCCAATAATGAGCATCCCTGGTTCTGCTGTATGAAGTGGTGGTGAAATACAGCACACAGTGTGGCAGAAGCAACTCTCTCTTCTGAATGAAGGAGAGAGTGCAGAAAAATAGAGAGGATTACAATTGCATTAGCAAAAGTGAAATCTTAAACTCACAAAATCTTTCTGCTATTGACCATTTGCACAGTGCTGACACTTCTTGCATAGAACATGAAGCTAACTTTGCAACAGACTCTTGTCACAACACAGATACAGACAAGCGAAACTTACCTCCTTAATGACAAGCAGCGTTTAGTTCCAGAACCAAGACTGAGAGAGTGCTGATCTCTGCACAGGGGAGAAGGGCATTTTTTAATTCTTGGGATTTCAGTTGGTTTTCTTTTTACGTTTTAAATGAAACTGTATCAGGCAAAAGAAAAATTATGGAGAGACATAAAAAAGGGCTTGGTGGGTGTTCTGCTTTCTCCCAGCCATGTTAATCAGGCAGATTTTCTGGATAGTGCTTTGTTGAGTGAGAACCAACTAAGAAACATTGGACTAATGGGTCTCATGATTTAGTGGTTCACCCAAAACCTTGTGGCAAAACCTTGCGGTCTCTGCAGGTTCATGTTGCCTTCTTGGGTTTGGGATTTTACTTTACAGTGGTCTTACACCAAGATTCATTGGCAACTCTCTCTATACAAGGAATGCAGAACAACAGTCCCTGTCTCTGGTTCTAGATCCTCTGGGAGGACTTTGGGAACATAGCTGTTGACGTCTGTGGGAGCAGGATCATGTCCTGTGACCTTACCAAGTTTCCTATGCTCCTCATTCTCACCTCATTTAAAAACTACTTATAAGACTTTACTGTAACTTTCCAAATAAATTTCCTTTTGAATATAACCAAGCCTGGGAAAATTTCATAATGGGAAGTTTGGGAAAGTTGTGTGTATGTGGAAAAAATAAAGCAAGCTCTTATAAACCTTTGTTCTAGCTGTTTCTGTTAGCAACTATTGCAATGACAAAAACAAAACCAAGGGACAATTGGAAAGGCATACTTGCAGGTATGAAAGAGGAACATCACGAGGAATTCATTTGCATTTTTCATGGGTTGCATTTTTCATTCATGAAGCAAAGAATATTTGTTTGTTAGACTGCATGGGGAAACATTTTGACTGGATGCAAGAAGCAAATATATGTAGTATGTACAGTATATGGATTCCTGGGAATAAAAGTCACTGTCAAGACAGGTTTTTTCCATTGAAATGTATCTTGCTTGTTGTTAGCATGCTGGCTAACTTATAATACCATTGGTTAGACACAACATAAAATTAAAGTCCCACATTTGATCTCCAAACACTAAGATGTTCAGGTTCTTAGGGCTCAACACTTTGACTAATATAAATAGCCTTAGAGATAACAGCCAGTGCTTCATCTCCACCTGGAGAAATTCAACTGTTATTTGAAGAGTCTTTTTTTTCATTTTATTTTGCTTTTCCTCCAGGAGAAGGACCTAATCCTGCTGCAGCATTTATTTAATATATGTCCTTTAAAGTGGCTTCTTGCAGTTTTCGGGTTTGCTTGAGATTTAAAAAACATTAAAGAAAACAGCACAGAGCCTTTTATTCTCTTTGTCAGCATGAGAAAAATCATTAGATTTAGAATTCTCAATGAGAAGATGTATCAAGGAGAAAACAGTCCCCAGTTAAAGAAAAAGGATGCTTACATTCTTGGAAGAGCTGTGGAAAAAACTAAAAGCATTCCTCATACACAAATGCTTTACAGCATTATGAATGGATCTTTAAAAGCTCATCTGAGTTGAATTCAGGCTTTCAAATTCCAACCTGAGGTGACTTGGATTTCTTTGGTAATTACACTTCAGCAAAAGTCTTTTTATGTTCTCCTAAACTAACAAGAATGGAAGAAAAAAAAGATTAGAAAAGTGCAATTGCAAATGCTTTTGACCCTGAAGGTCTTCAACTTTGTTTCTAAAGAAAGTCTAGCCAATTCTCTTTTCCAAAAGTGGTGCAATCTATGACTAAGAGAATGACAGCAGCTCCAGCAATAGTAGGTTTGTATAAATGGACTACTTTTTGTCTTTACTTTTTTCTTGTTAACTCATACTTTCTTTTCTTCCAGGACCAAACAGAGTATAAAGAACTGAAGTTAATATTCTGGCCCTGCAAGCTCTCTTTTCCTAGTTTCCCACGGTGTCTAGCAGGAAGCTCTCATACTGACTGCAGACCACAGTAAAGCCAAAAAGCCCCAGGTAGCCAGCATGCTTCTCCTGGTCCACACATCTGCAATGGGTACAGGGTATGGGGTTACCACCCCAACCTCCTGCTCTCACATTTCCAATGAAGGCAGTATGACCCCACTCATAAGCTATCAATGCAGGCACTGAGTTCTACTCCATTTGTCCCATCAAAATGCTAATCTTTGCCTCTCAAAATAACCGAAAAATATTTTATATTTTGCAACAATGCATAAAAAACCAGTCCTCTAATGGTTAGAAAGTGCCTGTTCATCATCTCAATGTTTATGTGATTGTTGCAGTCTAATCTCTGCCTGCATGCTTCTCTCTGAGAGAAAAGATTTAGGATGGGATTTCCTGGCCAGAGATGCTATGTCACCTGATTTTGGTTGTCAAAGAGTCCTTATTGCACCAGTCCTGTATTCATCATAAAGTCATAGACAAACTTAAGTGCTCAGAGGTGGGGAAAGGAGATGGTGTCTGCAATCTTACTCTGTCTGCAACCCCTTATTAATAGACCATACCCACCTGGTGATGGACCCAAAATGGACTTTATTTGATACAGAAGTAGACTTTAACTTAACACTAATGGTCTGACCCAAGTCTTGCACTGAACCTGTAAGAAATGGCTTGAACAATGAGCACTCCAGCAGCTGTCCAGAAGCAGAAAACATGAAAATCAAATAATATCCTTTGCCTCCAGTTTCCCATGGCATTCAGAGCAGTGAAATGAATAGGTGCCTTTTCCTGTGAAAGAAGCCAACTAAAGCAATGAATCAGGAGTCTCTATACAGCAAATTCCCAGAGGGAACTGCAAACCAGCAGCCTTGGCCTCCTGATTTGGACTCAGAGGAATAGTGATTTTGAAAGGATTATAGCTGGATACATTTTTTTTCATGTTATCTGAATCTGATATCATCCCTCCTTTTGCCACATACCAAGAGATTCACTGCAACACAGAAGCCAAGGTGACCAAAAAAAATATAACAAAGAAAAAAAAAATTAAAGAATTATACCTCCCAACATTTTCCATTTCATTTGAATGGATGGCATTATTTTTGAATTCAGATCATTATTCTTGAAGGACTTTGAGATATTTACTGAAAAGAGTTGACTTGAAATCCCTCAGCGTAGTCACTTGAAGGCTCAGTCCTTTTGTATCAGATGTATGATAAAAGCTTCCAGAATTTAACAGAGTTTGGGATGCAGCTTTCTGTGGGAATATACACCAGAGAGATGGGCAAATTTAGGCTTTATTCTGTCACCATCCATTGGGAAAGCTGCTTATTAATTTAAATTCTCTGCAGGATTCAGGAAACTGAAAAGAAGGAAACAGACTTGAAGGGATTTTCTCAGATGCACAGCATTGCTACTTCATCATACCAATAATTCAATCTTTGATAAGGTATTATTAGATATTAAATATAAGATGGACGTATATTACAGGCAGTTTATTCATAGCCACTGGTCTCCCACCTCCCATCATGCCTCTTTCGAACAGGCCCAACTTTCCTCCCTCTTGAGCACTTCACCTTAGGAATATCCTAAGTCATATATTCAGAATGAAGCACTGGTTGTGTGTATAATGTTAGCTATATATATGTGTAGCTAATCTGGCTAATGGAGCTACCTAGAGATATCAAAGATAGATTTCAGGTTTCATCATAGTGATGTATCATTTTTTTTTTGTCGCTTCCATGATTCCATCTTCAATTTTTTCTAGAAAGCCATAGCCCTATCTGTCAAGCACAGGAATTTTGCTCAGAAAGATTGTGGTATCATTGTTTCCTTTTAAAAAACCAAGATATTTTTAAAGAGAGAATGAAAATGTTCTTGGATTACAGTCAAATTTTTTTTTCTCTTATGCATATAGTACAAATTAAAGTGGAGGTGTTTCAAAAACTTGAGAAGTTTCAGTAGTACTATTGAAGAAGTAGGGCCAAAAAAAAGGAAAGCAGTAATTTTTAAAACTATATATTACACAAAAGTTCTAGGCCAAACTTTAATAAAAAAAAAAAAAAAAAGAATGGATTCAAATTAGGGAAATGGCTGCTTTTAAAGTGAAAATTAATATAATAAGGATAACTGTAATTTTCCTTCAATATGTAAGAGATAAACCATATTTACAAATGGCTTAATTAAGGCACTGAAAGAAAATGTCTGACATTAAATAGAAAAGTAAATCAAAGAAAGTGCCTAAGAAAGGCAAGTTGAATAATTAACTTCTTATTTTGTTAGCAATGCTATTATTATTTTTAGTGTTTTCCATTCAAATGGCATTAAACCTGTACGTGAAGTCTTTTGACAGAAAGTTCTACCTGTCCATTTTAGGATGGAATGAACAAATCAATGGAGCTGCCATATGGGGACCCCAGTAAATGCTGTTGGGATTTTAGGTCATCACTACTTTATGAGGTACCTCTGGAAGAATAGTGCCCCAGTCACATACACAAACCCTACACAGGCAGGAAATAGGCATGGTGACTGTGAGCAGAGTAGCCATCTGGGCAGCTCTGAATGGTTTGCAAATGTGAGGATGTTGTTTCTCTGGGTAAGTGGAATGAGGGAGTGCAGGTGCACTTTACATTCATTTACGTTCATGCAGTAGATATACACAGCACAAGGGACACTATCTTATTACGTTGGCGAAGATATTACATTTGAGAACAGCTGTTGAACAAAGTGCATGACCTAAGGCTAAATGTACAGAGAGATGTAAGCACCCAGACATCTCTGAGAAGCTGCCTAACCCAGAGATTTCTCATTCCTGTTTGTTCAACGTCTTCACAAACAAAGTCCTGCATCCTCTCTAAATCCTGGTACAGGGCATATGAGTTACTGAACAGAATCAACAAAAGCAGCACATTCCTGTCCAGGCATCTATTCATCTCAGAGCAGGATTCCTTCTTTGGGCACCTCACCCAAGGTGTCCCATTCCTTACTGCTCTCACCAAGACCTGGGCTCAAACCCCAGATATTATAGAACAGGCAGGGTGAGATGTTGAAATTGATTCGGGGTGACTCTGCGCTCCTGGATAAAGGTGCAGGATGAGAAGAGGTCTCCCTTAGTCACTGCATTTCACCTATGAGAAGAGGCCGAGTTCAGACAATTCCCTTCAAGGAGTAACACATGCTGAGTAAGGTGTGGGCTCCTTAGCCACACATCTGAACTGCCAGCAGGTGGCACCGAGTCCACATATGTCTGCTCAGTGTCTCCACCAGTTGCCCAATAAGGGTATTGATTTGTAACTTTAATTTCTGAACATGTTGAACGGACAATTAGGTATCTAATTGAGGAAGCTAGAAGTACGAGAATAAGGCTAAACAAAGTAATTTATGGGATCATTCACTGATTTCTCACCTGAAATATTCTAAAAGCACCAGAAATAGTCTGTCTGGGCTGGCTTTAGGGCATGAGATCTGGAGTTTATCCACACACACTGCCCTTAATCACAGCAATTCCACACACTGATTGTGAGCTCATTACTGGAACCAAAATATCTGTGCTTGTCAATCATCTGGTCTTGATAAGCCCAGATCCTTGCAGAAGACCTGTTCAGAGATAAGTGTGCTCAGACAGAATCACAGTATTTTGATTTCTTTAATCCTCGCCCATAAAACTGCACTATGCAAGAGAACTACATGTCCAAAAGAGTTTTCTGTGTTGATTTGCCCTTTGAAATAAGGACTTAATGAGAAAATCAAGTGTCCCTTCAGTGGAATTACATTTGAAAATGGAAGCACAGCAAGGCAATTTGCCTCAGTAACTAATTTCTGATGTCTGTAGCTTAGAAGCATCAATACTTTAGCAGCCACTAGTTTGGATAATTGGAAATAAGCGTGATTCTTTCACAGACACTGATGTGAAAGCTGACTCAGCCTGGATTTCCATTCTACAGGTTCATTTTCAGGGTCAAACTGAAAAAGATTTGAGGAAGTATTCTCTACCTGTGAATCAGAGGAAATAATTCATTATTGAGTTCAGTCCAGGGAAAAAAAAATCTATTGCAAAAGTAAGCAGAGGTAGGGGACTGTGTTTAATCTGAGGAAAGGTTGCCCAAAGTTTGTTTAAAACAGAGAAGCTTAAACTGTTCTAGACTTTTCAACTATTAAAAGTTCATTAGCGTTCTCAAGGTAACCTGAAAACTTAAGGGTGCACAGTGTCTTAATTTGGTTACGTCTGCATACTTTTGGCAAGCTCTGTTATCTCTTCGTACTTATCCAAAGATAAGTTCCGTTATCATTTGTTACACACCGAGTGGAAAAAGTTACATAAACTGGTAATGTGTGAAGCAGTGTGGGTCCCAGAGTGTTATTTTTCAGAGCATATATGAACTGTTCCCTCAGATTATAGTACATAGAAGTTCAAATCCTTTTGCTTCCATAGGACTTCAGCAGGGTGAGGCTGAAGAAGCAAACCACAGACTATATTTATCTTCCTTTCCTAAAGCATAGAGAAATCCCATGACAATATGGGATTATTGCCATTAATATTAAAGTGGAGCTAATCAGCAATATAACCACTAAGAAAACCATGTTGTCAGATCATTGGATAAATACATTCAGAGTACCATAAAACAGACACATTCACTGCTCTTACAATCCTGCCTTTTAGAAGCAGCAGAGCAAAAGCATACACAATAGGTTAGGGAGCAACTATTGCAACTCCAAATACTCCTAAGAGGAGAAATTTTTTCTTCCTAGTGGCATTTTTTTCTTTCTGGCTGTAGTTGTGACAACATCAGCACATCTCCTGCACAGAGAGAGGTCTGGAGAAACTGGCTCCGGAGTATTCCCATTCTCCAAAGATCAAGGCTGCATTGCTGGGTATTTCAGTGGACACTTGGAGCAGTTTTAGCAAGGAGTAACAGGGACCGTCAGTTCCCTATTCCATGCTCTGTTCCCTCTGTCCTCCTTTTCCACTATTTACCTCCACATTATACTGTGATTTGAAGATCTACAGTTTGGGCAGGGGGACTCTGCCTTACAAGTTAATGAAACTTTACGAATTAAAAATTTGCATCTTTCCATCACCAAGGTAATACAAAAACACAGACTTATCCAGATGGAGAAGGCAGCCAGAGGTCAGTGTCCTCCACACTAGCTCTCTGAGGCACCATGTGTTTGAAATCACACCACAAGGAAAACGCTATGCTGATGAATTCTGGCCCTTATCAATAATGAGGTGACACCCCCCCACACCCTAGTACAAGTGTTCCCATAAATAACAGGTGCTAGAGCAAAACATACCATCCCAACACGAATCTGCACCCTCCAGACTCACTTTGGGTTCAGGTGTTTTCCTTATCATCCTGATTGCTCCCTGGATTTTGTTTTGTTGATATTTCACAGAGGACATCTCGGTTACTGTTGGCATTTCAAATGTAAAATAAATGGTGTTGCAAAAAGACTCAGAATAAATCACCCTTCAAATACAAGTGACATAAAATTGAATAAGTCATGGCTGAAGAACAAGCTGCTCATTTTTTTATGAGCATTATCTGCATCAATGTCTGTAGATACATATTTAAAATAAATATTATTTAATGATTCCTCATTTATTTATACAGCATTATCTTTTATATCTGCAATGAAGAGACGGTGTGTTTTCCCCTTAACTATATCATGTTCAAGAAAGATCTGAGAGCATGTAAGAGAACTTACTTAATAGTCGTATGTTTGACTCCAGCAATTTTTCAATCTGTCTCCGTCTGAGTATTTATAAAGCATTACTCATGGTAGGCTGTACATTCAGTTCATGCATTTTTGGACCCTGAATTTTTCTGATTTTAAAACCACTTCAAATTAAGGAATACAAGAAATAAAAGTAGTGTAACGCTTCCTTGTTCCTATAATCCCTGTGATTTTGATAGCTATCCCTGATCATTTTGACAAAGCTTCTTGGCATATAATTTGTTTTCCCGGAAAGGAGATGAGAAATCCTTCAGGCTTTACAGGCTTAGAAAACAATATTTCCTAATTCTTCCCCCTAAACCATAAGGAAGAAATTTTTTATAGTGAGGGTCATGTAACACTGTAACAGGTTGCCCAGAGATGGTGCCCCATCTCTGTAAACATTCAAGGTCAGGTTGGATGGAGCTCTGAGCAGCCTGATCTAGTTGAAGACATCCCTGCTCATTGCAGGGAGCTTGGACTAGGTGACCTTCAAAGGTCTCCGCCAACCCAAACAGTTCTATGATTCTGTGATATGCTTTTTCTAGTATCCCAAAAGCGAGATCCTCTGGTCTAAATTCTATGTGCACTGCGGCATTATATTAAACTAACAGGGACGCAGCATGGGCCAGGTTCCATATGGGAGTTATAAATTATGCTGAAGGGAAAATGGCAATATTCAGGTTTACATTAATGTATTCAGTGTTATTCCAGCCTTTCAAAAGCAGGATTCATCTTTCAAATTTGCAAGGAGATGCCTTACAAAAATCATACTTTTTGCTGAAAGTTTATATTGGATGCATCATTGTCGCATATCTAAACAGCTCTTATTCCGTGAAAGCATGAATGGACAGATGCCCTAATAATAGCTTGATTTGAAGTGTAAAGTGGGTTGAAGTACTCAGCATGCCATCTTCTAATCAGGAATGAAGGTTTTAATGTGAGGCTTCCTGACAATCACAATTTTGTAGTGCTTATATAAATGACTCTGTAGATGTGTGTATATTTTTTTAATTTAGTGCGTGGGTTAAGGAATGCATTTCCTGGGGATTCAAAATAGGATCTGACTTCAAATGGAGCAAGAGTATGCTCTTGTGAAAAGTGTTGGGTGATCATATCAGAAAGCCCCTCCATTTACAGAAATACTCAGTACTCTAGAAATTAGTTGTCCCACTAAAAATACAGCTGAGGATCTGCAGATTGGCCTTGAATGCCATCTGCAACAATCTGTGCATATACCAAGGGCAGCACTCCAACTGCTTGTACCCTAAGGTAACCTTACAGATCATGTAAAACGTCCCAGGAGTTCAAGTTCTTTTTTGAGCATGTGTCCCCAGGAGACAGTCAGAGGGGCAGAAAGGACTCAAAGACTTGGGAGGTGTTCTTCATCTCACCTTTAAACACACCTTTCTCTCCCTCCTCCTCTCAATATTAGATATCTCAAGATATCTAAGAAAGCTAAAAGAACTGCTTTGTGATTCTTCCCTTGGCCATGTAGTGTCAGATCTCGAAAACTTCCCACAAATTAGGTATGAAAAACTTGCTCTTCATTATATTTGTGCTAATGGAATAGCCAATAAGGATTGGGAAAATGGGACAGAGGTTGCACCCCCTTTATTTTCAACTTCAGTTTGGCCTTCCGGAAGTCCTATTGGGTTTAACTGACTAATATTCTGGAATTCTTCTACAGGTGAAAGGAGAAAGGTACACACCATATGGTCATCCTACTAAAGTAACTCAAGAAAAATCAGTGGCAGCTCTACCACGTTCCTCCTGGTTAATGGTTAGTCAGCAAGAAAAGTCCAACTACAGGGTCTTTGATCCATGAATATATCTGTAGTAATTGGGGTCATGGTACTTCCTGCAGATAGTGCATTTTAAAAGGCCAAAGTCAGTAACCCCTGGTTAATTGTGACTGTTACTGAGCAAACAATGTGCTTTGAAGCACTGACTTTGTGTCATTCATATGAGGTGAAATCTAGAGGTGAGAGTTTGTAGGAACAAGTCAGACCTAGAAATAAAATTTGGCATAAACCATTACAAATTAAGTCAAAAATCCCGTATTTGGTCAGTTTATTGTTCACCAGTAACTTGAGCTGCAGAAGGGACCCTTGGAGAAGTTACTTCTGACACCCCAAGCCATGAAGTAAAGCCATGCAGCAGCAACGGTGCCATTTCTGCCAACAGGAGAGGGGAAGGAGAGTGCTGCTAACCCAAACCCCTCCCCATGGAAGGAAAGGCTGTTTCGGGTGAAGTCTGGGAGGAGAGAAGTAGGAGGGAGCATAGCTTTTGGTCACAGCTGCACCAAGCTAAGGCACCCTGCCTGTCCAGGATCTCCTCCTCGAGCACGGTGTTGCACTTCAATCTCTCCAAAAGAGTAGTCGCAAGAGCAACCAGGACAAGGCATACAGCAGCAATGGCTTGCTTTCAGCTCGCCACTGGGGGACATGCTGCATAACAGAGCAAATAAAATCTAGAGTCACCTTTTTCCAAAGATCAATTAATAACTAGAGTAAGGAGAAATTACAGCAGACGACAACTGTTACAGTCCCTCATGTTACAAATGTCCCCCGCATCTTCCATTTCCACCCCCCAGGGTTGTGGCATCAGACCTGAAAGAACAATGGTGAGATGTGATTTTAGTAGAAGAACTGACTAGAGTAAGGTCACTGTTTCCCCAGTTTTCTTTAATAGAAATAGTTTGAAGGTAATAAAAAAGCATGTCTGAATACTTAATATTCATAAGAGGTTTAGTCTTCTTTCAACAACCTTGAATAAATGATAAAGAACGTGATAACACTGTGGTGGCAGCTTATTCCAATGATTAAAGCAGTTCATCATTGGGGAATAAATGTTCTACCTATGCAAAAAAAATTGTTAATCCCTAAAGAAATTTATTACTTAGAAGGAAAATTCATTTAAAATTGTCCTATTAACTCTATAAAAAGAAAGAAGGTAGTTTATATTGTATCATAGACTTTCGTACAGTCCTGCAGTATATTTAGCTGAAACAGCTTGAGTGAAAGCTGGGAATAAACATTAGTTTCTACGATTTGAATATCATTGAGGCATTTTCCCAGCTGTACAGTGCAGCAGAGAGAACACCCTGTTCACAGTACTTTGTAAGCGTCTTCCCTCTGAAATGACACATAAGATTCTCCACCAAAAGTCCTTTGTTTTTTTAACCTACCAACCCAAACAGAGCCTTTCTACATTAATCAACCCTGATGTTTGTCCTCCAGGTCCCCAGTGGAGTCACTACTCCTCTGTCTGAGGGCAGCAAACTCTGCAGATTTCTTACATCCTGGCAAGTCCTTTAAGCTCCACTCCCAACTTAACTAGCCTTTTATAGCTCTTCCTTCCAGAGAATATTGCCCAAACAGGGACCTCCAAAAATCATACACAGCCTTCCAACACACATCTCCAAATCTCTTAGGAGCAAGCACCTTACAGTGTTCCGACTATAGAGCCTTGAAGCTTATCTTTTCATTCACACTTCTGTATATTCAGACATGTCACCTCCTTTGGAAATGCCCCGTTCCTCTATTTCTGATCATTCCTGCAGCAACTGGCATTGGAGTGATTTCTCCTTGTATCTCACTTAGGTTTCTATTTTCAATAATGAGGCGGTACGCTGTTTTTTTCTGATAGACCATATTTTGTGAAGGAGAAAGATCCACCACTGGAAGAGAATGGTGGGAGAATAATGTCTGAGATGGCTGGTGCAAATTCCTAATCACTTGCAAAATCACAAAAAAAAAGTACAGTTCTGGATTTTAGTCCCCCTTATTTATTGGGGCTGAACTGAACCCAATTGATTTTATACAAACTGAAAAATAATCTGCAGATAAATTTTCTGCAGTAACAACTACTTAAAACTCTCTGAGCTGACTAAATCTGTCCCAGACAGATGTATTTTTTTTTAATTAGCAAGTGGATGATTGGATGGATGGATGGATAACAACATGCAAAAAGTTATGAATCTAATTATCTACCGAAACAAAAAAGGTAGATTTGCCTCTGCTCTAATAGCTTTCTCATCCATGTTCCATGCATGAGTATGGACCCAAGTAAACCCAAGTATGAATATGAATATGAATATGAATATGAATATAAACCCAATATGAACCCAAGTAAAATCCTGCATCCAGAACTTACTCTTCTGTTCTTGATATGCAGAGAACAAATAACATAACATGGCCTGTTCCATATATTCCTGCACATAACAATACAGTACGCCACTTAAGCATTGTGTGAATTAAGGACAAAATGAAATTATTCATAGTAGAGAAAGATGTACAGAATTTCCAAAGTACAGAAGACAGAAACTATGGTTCTTTACCACCCTTTTTCTAATATAACCAAGCAGCTATTATTTTGAACTTATATAGTATCTTCCAGATGATTTTTATGGTACCTATTGTTACTGATGCTAATCTCATCTCCACTGTGTTTGTCTAGGAAGAAAATAGAGAAAGCGAGGAGCTGATACCCATGAGAACAAAGATAAATTACAGGGAATAAATTATCCAGTTTCATGTATCAAAGTTTATTGGAAATAATAGGAGGAACATTTATCAAAAGGTCTGGAGAACATGTGATCCTTGATTGTCAGCCTCTATTCATTTAAAGAAAATTTATCATTCTCAGGGGGACTAATACATTTTTATGGGCATTTGACTAGCTAGTCATTAATCATAGTATATTTTCTACATCCTAACTAAACCAGAGATTTGAAAGTAATAATTAAAAACTTTTAAATTATATCCTTATAGTTCTTAATTCATAGGGGCACTTGGGGACATGCCATAGTTTACTGATTTAATAGGTTTGCTTATCAACCTGATTGGAGTTAATCACCTTTCTGAAAATCAACTGTACCTTTTAATTTAATTACATAAAAACAAGCTGGATCCAAAGACTCAGTGAATTCACTAGTTTCTTTTCACTGACTTTAATTGACTCTGTGGTACTTTCAGTACAGCAAGTGGTGAGGCCATCCATCTCACAGACTGAGCAGTAGTCCTGGAAAAAGAACAGAAAAGGTAGAGAAGGGTGGATGATTTCTATAAGTAGAGAGGATGAATGACTCAGGGCCTCTACAGCTTGGAAAAGAAATAAGAATATCCCTGGGCTGCATCACTCCTTAGAAGTACTGTCATTAAACTGTTTCCTAAGCATCCTTCTTTGGCCCTGATCAGAGATGGGGTACAGAGTTGGATGGACATCGCTGACCCTTGTATTTCTGTAGCCAGCCTTCCTGCAGAAATCTGCTTCTGTACTGACCCAGGAATTAACCACGCTTCTTGATTTATTTGTAATAAATTTTGAAGAACAATGGGAAGTGATGCTGTGCTAGTTTATTTATTATTTTATGTTTTTTCTGTGATATTTTTCTATTTTTGCCTGTCTTCACATGTCTTCAAACTGTGAGAGGCGTTCCTACCAATGTATGACCCAGTGTATGATTTCATGCTGTCATTATCTTCCCTGATACTCATCCCTAGCAAAGAGAAAAGTAATCAAACTTATTATTATAAACGTGGCAGAAATAAAATTTTAAAAAAAGAACCTGATCAGTGCTACACATGAATAAAAGGTCCCTACTATAATTAGTTTGCACTGTAGAGAAAAAGCAAAAGTTAGTCAAAATACAACAGAGGGGCTCAGAAAATAACAAGAAGATAGAGTATGTAATGATGCTTAGATGCCGAAATGTTTGCAGAAGGGATTTTTCTAGGCAGAAAGAAGAGAATTGGTGCACTCCTGCATTTTGTCTAGGGATGCCAGCAAAAAGTCAATCCATCTGTTCTGTTTTTTTCTTGCTGGTACATGAGGAGAACAATATAGACTTCGTTAGAGTCCATCTCTGTTGGAAGATACAGCTAAGAAGCTGTGCACACAATTAGCATTAAATCGGATACAAACCTTAGGCTTTCTACAAGCAGGTTTTTTTCACATCAAAGCCATTTCTGGATCAAACAGCTTACAGTTCTTGAAGGCTGATCTGAAATTCTGGATCTCACATGCCTGTGCTTGTCAGGCCAAGGCAAATTAAAACCACTTTATGCAGTTTTTAAAAGCCTTACTTTAGAAAACTTCCAATTGCCCTGTTTGCCACACCACAACTGAGAGACGCATATTCCTGAGCCAGAAGAAAATAATGTGAATGGAAGTCATTTCCTTCTGAGAGTTTTTTAAATATTTAATATCCATCGACCGGATTCTCTGAAACAAAAGTGTTCTGGATCCTGCAAGAAGGAACATATAGTGAAAAATCTACTTTCTGATTTCTACTTTCTACAAGGAATTGTTCTTATTGTTTTCCAGTTTAATTGCTCTGCCTGATTGTAATTGCAACACATACACCACTTAGTAGCCTTGCTGGCATTACAAAGAGCCATCTTTTGGATTGTTTTTTTGATTAATCACATTTGTATGCTGAAATATAAAATGAGTTAAAGATTTTCTAAGAAAACACATCTTTCTGTCAGAAAATGTGCCAGCTTAAATGTCTTTCATGGGAACACATTGATTTCAATAAAACTGAGCATCGAAAATTGAAATGAAGCATGGGAGCATCTTGTACAATAATAAACCAAGTGATGCAAAATGTAAATTTAGAGATAATGTTGGAAAAGCTGAGATTCAAAGTAATAGATTTTCAAAACTGCCATTCTTGATGAAATTTTGAAATATGTTAGTCTCCTGTAATTCAAGATAAAATGATGTCAAAACTTCAGAGCTTCTCGTGAAGTAGACCTCTTTCCTCTTTTAGATGTTGTGGGGGTAGAGTTCATCAAGTCTCAATGTGATTAAAGTTCCTACATTCACTGCCATCCTCACACTGTGTGGGGTTGCAAATAAAACATTGGTACCCTGGAGTGAGCTACATGAATGCACTGGACTCTAAGAAACCATTTAGCTTCAATTCAGAAACAAGGGCAATAGTTAAAATTACATTAAAAAATCTGTCCAGTATCTCTTCAACTATCCCTCCTTTTGTTTGTTTTGAAATTTAGGCCTGTGTTTAATAAGTACCCAAGCATGTGCTTTGTTCTTTAGGGTTTGTGCTTTTATTTTAGATTCTGTATTTGTTAAACAGGAATCATTTCTGCCTACCCATGACAACTTTAATGCCTAAGTTCTGTTCCTGTAGTTGTGTTCTCTGTGCTAAACTGCTGACAGCTACAGGGAAGGAAAAAGCTCAGATTTGCAAAAGCCAGTTATTTGAAGTTCTTTACATTCCCTTTCTCATAACCCTATTACACTGTTGTCATTTTTGCCAGCCTTTACTATATTTTACTATATTTTTCTTCCAAGAAAATGTAATTTTCAAGGAACATACTCAACTGGCAAACATGGAAAATGAAACACACTGCCCAAAGAACATGGTTAGCAGTGTTATGAGCTTCATATGTTTACATCAATTAGCAATGACTGCACTAGCCATGATGGCTTAATCACCCCAGGTCTGGGTGATAGGTAGGAGCTTTTCCATTCTTGACCTCCCTGCAAAGCGAGGAGACAACACATATTCCACTTGAGTGTCTCTACCATTTGGACCAACCTTTCTCCACAAGTAACCAGAACAGCACTGCTCACCTCCCAAAACCATTCGTCAGACAGGCAGCAGTGCCTAAAGGTCTATTCCTTCTAGACACAGAGGCAGACTCTTGAGAGATCAATCGGTGTCTTTCATGGCCTAGTCCTACTGCTGCATGACAGCACTGGAATTGAGTTTACATGATACAGCACTGGGACAGTTCATCACTTCTTTCTGTACTCTTGAGCCAGCCATGTCCTGTGTATCCAATGGCTCCAAATATCTGGGCAGTTGTCCCCTACGGTACACTTAACAACAAGTGCCCAATGGCACTTAATAGCCACAAAGCGGTTTGGCTTCCAACTCAAGAAGGAAATTAAAAAAGTAATTTTAAAAAGTATTTGTACTTAATGAGAAGCAAAATGAGAACGAAACTCACAATAAAGTTATTTTTCTAACTGTAATAATATCCTTTGTCTACGATGGTTATCTTTTGTCTGCTTTTATCCACACACACCAGGATTCTAGGATCTTTTTTTCTGAGCAAGATCAGTTCTATACTTTCTGCCTCTTTAGCTTCATTAATAGCATCCATACAGTATTTTCTGCTGTACTATACAAAATCTGACAACTTCTTCCCACAGAAATATTTCACATATTCAGGAGAAGAAGGAGGTGTCTTTCAGTATGTGTAGTCTGCACAACAGATATATTTCCATTGAAGTTATTGCTTTCACTTAAAGCTAAGTAGAGATGAAAATAACCCCAATTTTCTGCTTATAACCAATTGGCTACTGTTGGATTTTTGCAGTGCTAAAAATGTTTATTGCATGCTGTCTCATGTGCCATAAAATATTATGGCATCTGAACTTTTAGCACGAACACATACAGAATAAAATTGCACAGAGTTACAAAAGGCTTATTTGCAACTCTGATTCATCCTCCCAGCACTGAAGATTTTCCTAGCAAGGACCTCTTTCACTGCAGGATAACCTCAGGGTGCAGGTCCCGGGTAAAGCTTATATTGTCTGCCAGAAGCTGTGATCTTGGTCCTTTCTTCCCACCTCTCTGGCTCTGGTACAGATTTGACCCTATGGCAATTCAACCTGGGAACAATGTTGGCAGACAACTAAACCTACTGAAACAAAGAAATCCAGATTCCAGGAGACATACTGTAGGCTCTTATAGCTATGGCTGACATGCCATGGGCCAAGGTAATCACCAACACAATTTGAATATGTGATATTAATACACAGCCATCTCTTTTGGGATGGATAGCACTTGTTAAAAGCAACATGAAAGTCTCCTGTAATGATCCTCCTCCATACAACACAGCTGCTCCTCTTCCTGTTTGGTTTTTCATGAGAGGTGTTCAGAGTTCAGAGGACTGAGTTCAGAGAGAAGGAAATTTGAGAACTCAAATGGTGTGCCAAGGTTTCTCTGCAAACACATTCTTCCTCATAGCAATGACACTGCAGTACGCAAACACCTAGAGGTTAGCATTTGTTAACAGTCACCTCCCAGAAGGATCTGACTTCCCCTGGCTTAGATGAGAAGAGCCAACAGAGAAGGACAGGTGAGACTGAAGCAGTCTTAACCCTTTCTTGTCTCTGTAGGAGACTTCAGCCAGCTAGAATCTAACAGTCCAAAAGAGAGGTGTACAGATCAGCCACTGATTTTGCGACCTTTCACAAAATTGAGAGGGATGACTTTAAGCAAGTGTTTGCATCATGTAATCGGTGCGGAAGCGGAGCACAGTATGGAATGAAGATATGAGACAGAGAAGGTTTCTGGAGAAAACTGTCTATTGTTTTTTCATTGATTGCATGTTCTGATTGTTTTGGGAACAATACACTGAAAAGTGCTTGTCTGGACTGATTTTCAACTTTTTGATCCCTCTTCTTCCCCAGGGAGTTCTCTGCTTTGGATTTATGGATTAAAGAGGCAGAGTGCTTCATCCTGTGGTCTCTGTGTGTCATGAAGGGGTAAGGGACAGATTACAATCAGTGATAAGAGCAACACTCTGGGAATACTGGCATGGAAGTTGCACCACAAACCTGAGATCAGGGCACCTCCACTCACTGCAGCAGCCAAGGTCCAAGCATTTAAAGAAGAGACTTTCAAACTCTCACTTTGAAAGTCTGCTGTCGATAAAAATGCAGTAGGCTGCTGAGCTGGCATATACAAACACGTGAGCTAACTTATTTTTCAGTCATCTCTTATTGTCCCTTTGGAAATAGACCACACAGGTCTGCAAACAACTGGCTTGAAGTCCAAGAAAATACAGTCAGTCAGAGAGGTCAGCACAAGCTTTTCTCTTTGTCTGGACTTTGGAGTACCTTCTGCAGAGGCTCTTGGCCTCTCCATGAAAACAGTCATCCCTGAGATGCTGGTTTGTGGATCCATTTCCACTTTGTGTTGCTCGTGAGAAGATGGCCTCGAGGACCTCTTCATGGGTGTTTGTGACACCACCTGTCAGTGAGTTTTGGTACAACTAACCCTGCTCTCAAGGTCTTTCCAGTTGCCCAGTTCTCACTATAGCTTTGCATTTGAGGACAACGCTGCCTATGTCAGTTTAAGCTGTCCCTCGAAACCTTTCTGGTTGCTCTTTCCTGCCCTCCTGTTACCACAGCAGGAAAGTTATTTATCAAAAAAATAATTCAGGAAAGGCTTCCTGACAACATAGCAGTGACATAGCTTCAGGGCTGACAACCTTTCCTCTGCAGATGGAGCCTGGATCTCTAGGACATGACTTAAGATCCATACTAAGTCCTTTGGCCTTGCATGTCCTGCCCCTGAGTTATCAGTATCTTTGCAGATCAGCCTATTTTGTGCAGCCATATTTGAACATTTTAACAAATATTCCTGGTGAAAATGTCATTCTGTGCCCTCTTTACTGAACCTGCTCAATAATTTACACATAACGGCTCCAGCTTCAAAGCAGGATCTCAGCCACCAGAGACAGGTATTTTATTTTTAGTTGATTTTGGCCACAGTTTATGTGTGCTTTTGTTTGTTCAAGGTTACAATCCTTGGACGAGCCATTTCATCAAATATCTTAAGGATCTGATCCTTTCGTGTTGAATGGTGGCAGGACTCCCACTCACACCATGAAAATAGGATCAAGCACTTAATCCTTTATAAAAAACATGAATGCATTTTTTTACGCTCCTAGACTGAAAACACCAACCAGGTCACTGCATTTTTCTGCTGTGTGTTGTTTAATATTTACCCACTGTTGGGTTTGCTATAGCTTGAATTTAAATCTTTTTTAAAAGGAAAAAAAAAAAGGAGAGGAGAGGAGAGAAGAGGAGTAGGTGCAATTTTCATGCTTTTTTAATGAGAGAAAAAAAAAAAAAAAAGAGTTCATCCTGACACTAATAACAACTACCAGAGAAATGATGACCAAAGAGGATGCAGACAAAACCCCATATTATTTTATTTTTTTTTTTTGCAAAGAAATTTGGAGGCCAGCATAAGAAGTGTCATGGAAAAGAAAGCAGAAAATATAGTGCTAAAGGGAAAAATGGACCAGATCATATCTAAAGCAAATAAGCCCAAGTTCAATTGACTTCAGTGAAGTTATTACACTTTACCTCAGTTTTGTCCCATCTACTAATTGCTCAACTTATGAATAGCAATGGGATTTGAGCATATTATGTTTAAATTATGTTGTTTACACAAATATTGGCTGGATTTTTAAAGCTAGTATCAATCTGAATTCCTACCTCCTCTATGCAAACTACTGGCAATTTAGCATAAATACTAAATTCTGCCTGGAAAAGGAAAAAAAATATTAAAATATTTACATCCTTTTAAAAGTCTCTTGGAATGGCATAGAGCAAATACAGCTGAAAAGGAAAGAAGAATTGAGGTAGGACTGTGAACTCAGCTATAAATCTGGAGTAATTTCAGTAAAATTATTTTAGATTTTCAGCTTAAATTCTTCTTGTGGACTTCCAAAAGCAAAGGTGGTTTTGGTTGTTGGTTTTTTTTATATCTGCAGTTTTGAAAACTCAGGAAATTGAGACTGATTGCAAATAGGTGAAAGAAGCTGATTTTTTATTTTAAAAGTAGTACATCTTATTATAGATGATGTTCAAATTACTCATCAAATAATATTTTATTTCCTTTGCTGAATAATCTCCTGAATTTTTAGTTTAACAAATCAAGCACCAATTGATATTTCCTGGCAAAAGATAGAAACCTTCACAGCACATAAGCAACCATTCCAGGTGCCTGGGAGCGATATCTGCTCTACAGCATATGGGTCCATCCTGTAGCAGTTACAGGGTTCTCACATCTATGGCTGGGGAGAAACACCCAAGGAAGAGGAATTCGCCGGTTCAGTAACTTCAAAAAGTTGTGTGAGGACACTTGGAAGAGCAGCAAGTTAAAGACAGGAAAATACTTCCCGGTTGTCTGTGCCTGGCAGTGTGCTGAGATTGCCCAACTCTGCCATGCACCACAGCTCTGTATCACACTGCACTGGAGCAGGAGCTTGATTCCCTTTGACAGACAAGTTATGGAGTTTCATTCCTGTCCTCTGAGAAGGGGGCTTTCCTATCCTCAGCTTGTTTTTCAGCTCTGATTTTTAGCTGAGATAGCTGCCCATAGTTCTTGTCCATAACACTGGCCTTGTTGCACAAGGGGTGATAAAAGACCTGTGTGTTTTATCTTTGTGTGTGTGAAACACTCCATAAGTCTCAGCACCACGAATGTTGCTACCTGGAAAACAGAATCTGTGCAATTCTTATCCAGCCATCATAGGCTTATTTCATCCACCAGAGAGAAATGTAACCCCAGCTATGCATATAACTCTCTGAGGAGTGATGAAAGCTCATGTCAAGTGTCATTGAGTATCTCTGCGCAATTGTTCCTAGGTTCCATAAAGTCCCAGAAACGCAACACAAGGTCAGCGCCTCCTCCTATGGTACTGCCATCCACCTCACCTCTCAGAGGACCTTTTCCAATAACCTTGTAGAAGTTATTGCACCAGGATGTTTTCTTGGCATAAAGGAAAAAGGAAGTCACTCCATAGCATCCTTTCTTCTCTCTTTCACTGTGCTTTGTGGATAGGTCAGGACCCTTCTGTGGCTTTTGAAATGGCAGCTGCTGGGCCTTTAATCAAGCACCTGGCTCTGTTCAAAATGAAAAATCATTAAAACAGTGCTTGAACATCTCTTCTGTAACTTTAAATAGAGTCTTTATGTCTAAGAATCTTCTTTCATGGCTTTTTGCACTCAGACAGACGGGAGCTTCCCTGGGTGGGCTATGGATGTGCAGTGAAACTCAGGGCATGTTTGTGTGATGTCTGGTCACCAATGTTAGCGCTGTGTCAACTCATTTCTGAAAAGAAAATAAGAGAAAATACCACCACCATCCTAAACCATAGCTCTAACCATTCTTTGTATGGCACTTTAGGTCAGGACTTGTGTCTTTCATGTGTAAATTGGCTCTGCATTAGTGTCTCATTCTGTGGTGAAACGAGGAAATTCCCTAAAGTCACTGGTATTCCCTTAGAATAAAATTAGCAGGGAGAGTGAAGGAGGCTGGTAGTGTGCTTTGATAAAGGGAAAGCACAGCTTTGTTTTTATTTGAGCTGCAGTAATAGTGCACCCCAGCTCGGAGAACACCCTCCATACTTATTTAGACAAAAACAGAGAAGACTCAGCTTATGTAGTATTTGCACCTGCTCAGCTGTTGAGACAGCAGGTTGGGTGGCACTCAGTTGAACCAAGCAAAACCAAGAGTGTTTGCTCTCCTCCTCCTGGCATGTTCCTGAAATGTCATGAGAACATGGATAGTGCTGATGACCCCAGTTTTCCCTCCAAGAACGAAGGCATCAGAAGCACATGGCTGACCTTGGCAGGACAGCGGCGTTTACTTCTTGCCATGTTTATCTTATGCAGGCTGTTTCTAAAGGCTTGGATTTAGTGCTGAGATTCAATGTCCTTAGGGTATTTTCTTACTGGAAGGGGAAGTTTATGTGTATTTTGGGAAAATATGTTTTGATTTAGTTTGCTTGTTGTCCCTCCTTCAGGATCTATTTTTTCCAAGTGTTAGAAAAATAATATGCTGGGTTTTACAGGGTCCTACAACTGTACCAAACACGATCCAGATGCCAGAAAGATGAAAACATCCACTCTATGAAGTGGTCAGCTTTGGTTCAACCCGCCACAACTGCTTCAGCAGCCTCCCCCATAGCTCACTTTTTCCTCTGGGGTAGATGAATAAAATGCTTGTGGCAAATGATTTGCTGATAAGGTAATAGCACTTCTTCCTTCCAAAATACGCTTGACAATATTCCTGGCATTAAAAAACAAGGAGGAGGAAACTTTAAGTAGAAAGTGGAGCAGCAGGGCAGTGCTCACCCTGAGCAGAAAGTAGCTGTAATGGTGAAGCAAATGCTATGGACCATTAACCTGGCACACTTCTGAGGGCCCTGCCCCAATGTTCATCTGCACAGATTAACTATAGGCAAGTGGGAGTTAATAGCTTTGACACAACCACTAGCAGCATGAGACAAGCAGAGCGCTTGGGAAGGAAGGGAACAGAACCACATCCATGTGCCAGGCTGCTCAGCACCTACTTGTGTGCTTTTCATCTAAAAATTCATCCCAAACTTCTGCAAGGCTGGAGTCCTGATACCACACACCCCGACCATTTTACAGAGATGGATGGAAAGCAAAGTTCTCTGTGTTAGAACTTTCCATGCCTGGCTCCACAGCTCTCCATCTCCAGCTGCAAGTTCAGCAACGCTAAGGCTTCAAGCACGGCAAAGTGCTGTGCTGCAGCTGGGCCCAGAAACATAGGAAAGCATTTCCACTAACTTTTCCTGTCAGTCTCAGCCCTTAAGCTGCTGTTGCTCCCTTTCCTGGGAGAGCAGAGCTCCACTCAACCTACAAGAGCCACCTGCCTTCCCCTCAGCAAGCTGCACATCTTCTGTCATGACTTTTCCTTATAGATGAGGTTTGGTTCCCCCCACCCTTGCTTACCCAGGTTTGTTTGCATTGTTAGGATAATGAGCTCCATTTCAGGAGGATCTTCCCTCCATATGGATCCAAAGAATTTGGCAAACTGTTACTTAATTAAGCAAACCAAACTCAGCTAGGAAAGTGCTCCTTAACACTGCACAACAAATCCCTCTTGGATGTTGGGAAGCAGATGTTTTACCACCAGCCCAGCACAAATAATGAGGGCTATTGGTAATGAAACTCAGACTCGGGAGGAAATATGTGACTGTATCACAGGTACCAAGTCAGATAATTTAGGATCTCATCTAAACAAGAACCATAAAAGGGAGGCTGTTTCTTTTCCTCCAGTGCTCCCAAGGAAGGTTTGCTCCAGACCCTCACTGAGCTCCTGGAGAGGAATGTCCAGGTTCTTGCCTCCTTGTTTTGAGACAGAGCAGTCAACGGGGAATAAGTTAAAATAAGTTACTAAAGGGTTTATTTTGGGTTTCAATTTTTCACATTCCTTATGGTCTATCTTTTCCCCAGAGGTTAAAGTCTGGTTATTAAAGGTCCCTAGGCTTTGAGGTGGTGATAGAGGTCAAAACTCATGAATCCTCCATAAGGTTTTTAATGCTGTAGTGTTGGAAGAAGAAAAGTATCAGCATAAGAAAAAAATCTCTCCAGATATGAAATACTATCACTCCACTGGCTTTGGTTATAGTACATGAGCTATACAAGTGCAGGTTGTGTCCTCAGATTCTCTTCTGACTAATTCTTTGACATTGTTAGTGCTGAATAAGGCCCTTGCTTACCAAACACTGTGCTCTTACCTGATGTAATAGCACAGGCAAAGCCTGCCTGGGTGCAATTCCCGCATTCAGGAAACCCATGAAATTCCACAGATGGAAAAACTGGAGGACAGCACAGGCCAAAATGTCCACATACCTCTCACATGGCCATATCTCCCACCACTCCCCATAGGACCAACATACAGTAAATGCTAGCCAGGAAGACTGGATTGAGGTCCCTCCTACAACATCAAGTGCCAGGAGGGCAGCAAGGGTACTGTAAGGCAGAGTACAGAGATTAGCGACTGAGAAAACCTTCACCCAACTGTTCCTGCCCCAAAAATCCTAGTCTTTCTAGGAGGAAGCTCAGGAAGAATGATGGGATTAAGCTGGCCACCAGAAGCCAGCTATGGAGATAACCGAAGACTTTTTACCTGTGCCATGAGGTCAAGGATAAGTGGAGGTTGCTGCAATTTCCCTGTCTGGGAGGAGTCTCAACACTGACAGTGTCAAACTGAAACAAGCCTCCTTTTGTACCAGGATGGGGCTTTACCAATCATGCTTGTATCTGATTGTGTTCCACTTCACATTTTCCAAGCCCACTAAAAAGCTGTGACTAAATAGGTAACTTCAGTGTGGAAATTTCCATTTTAAACTAGCATCCCTCCAAAAAAAGAAAAAAAAGAATTGGAAAATAGACAGCTGCCCAAAGGCTATCTTATTTGCATAATGAAAAAATTAAAACCCTTTGAGTTCAGATTTAACATTAGCTACATTCTTGAAAACTGCCCCAGGGTGTACAAATATGCATAAGTGTTTCTACTCTGGTACCAGAAGTGATTGTACCTTCAGGAAATGCTTTTTAAACCAGTTTCTGATTCTCACTCAAACCACTTAAATACCTTCTTGCAGTTCCCATGCTGAGCTTTATTACAGATTGCATCATAAATGCAATCCCATGAATCCCAAACACCTCTCAAACTACACCTTTTGAAAAGCTAGGAAGTCATACAGGGATATGGGATGCTCCTTTCCAGTAGGATCTGCCACAAACCATAGATGCCCTTATATCTGATGGTTTTCTGAAGTCTGCAAAGTTCTGTGATGCTTGGGAGGCTTGAAGAATAGTTAGAAGTCTTGTTTTGGAAGCTTTCTTAAGTTTCTCATTTTTCTACTGTTAAGGTTTGTATAAATGCAAGGTAAGAAATTTTTTCTTCACATTTCATTATTGAGAATGCAGCCACCACTGAGAAGCCACAATAAGATTTTCTCTCTCTTCAGGCAGCAACCCACTAGACAATTTTCAGTCCATTATTTCTACATAGTTCCCATTTGTATGGAATATTTTCAAATAGTCTCATAAGCAGCAAATTTTGGATCAAGACATTACAAAATATGAGAAAAAAAATATGCCTCCTATCTTATTTCCCTGAGGTATTGAATTTGGTTTTAAAGCAAAAAAAAAAAAAAAAAAAAACCAAGCCATGAACACAGAAAAAGATATTGCATTGTTTTTTACAAGGATTAAAGAGAATTAAATAGAAAAAAAAGATTGACTTCTATTCACACAGAATTTTCTAAATTCAATGTATGATTTCCTAAATTCAAAGTATATTGAGTATGAAGAGGAGAGAATGCTTTCCCATGAAACTTGTTGATGAATAGCACATGGTCCTCTTCTTACATTGCATCTTGCTCTGAAATGGCATAGACATTGGGACACAGTGATCACTCCCACCTTTTGCATTGTCAAATCAAGAAAATCTAACCAGAAAGAGGATTTTGGAACAGGGGTAGACTCCTCCTCCTCCTCCAAAACATCTTTTCCTCAGTAAAAAGGAGGGCGTTACTATTTAAAAGCTACAAATATAGATCAAATATTGTTCTGTTTTCTAGTGCTTCACTGTTGCCTCATCAGTAAAATATGCACAATAATTTAACAATAAGGGTGACATGGTGTAAGAACAATCAGCAAAGTGAATTCATGGGCTCTCTGTCTCTTGTCTCTTCTGGTTAAGACAGGACAGGTCTAGAAGCTCTGCTTTAATGAAGACATGATCTGCTGGACTCCAAACAGATGTAATCAGAAGAAATTCTGTAGTTGATGTTATAAAGGTCTTAAAGGTCTGTTCTGATCTTAAAATTTCACTTAACACATGTTGTGTTATGTTGCAACTTAAGGTCATGTTAAGCTTAAGCCCTAGACCTTTGATTCACACAATGGCTCTAAGCTGAAACACGCCAAGTGTCTCACCCAAAGTTCACACAAACAGATCAAAGAAATAAGAGGCAAATTTAGTTCAAGCCAAACTGGAGTACATGAACAGTAGAGAGGATTCAGGTATTGTACTGAAGACCATAGCTGAAGAAACCCAGCAGGCAGGAAAACGTTTGCAAAAAATCTCAGTGCCTGTACTTTATGATCAGCTCTGCTAAATAAACAGATCTGCTCTAAATAGACTTCATTGTTAATTGCTGTTTCTTTTTCCCCATAATAAACATTCCTATCACTTGACTGAGGAGCAGATTTACTGTCCTGTGGACTAGATGGCCACTTGCACCCCACCAAAACAACTGAGAAATGGCACGGTTTAAGATCTACACGCTATTTCACATTTATTTCTAGAAGATTATTATATAATTGTGGGCTGTGAATAGACATGGAATCACAGCCTGAGCATGGAGAATTTCTGTACAGACAAAATGATTGCATCTACATATTATATTACTGACACCTAATTTAGTCTGTCAGAGTAGCACTATGAGGGACTAATTAAAACAAAAGCAAACAAATGCTTGCACTCAAGAAAAACACCAGGGAAAACATGGACAGATTTTACCAATCTGTACATATCTCATGCCTGTCAGTTTGAAGTGCTTCTGAGGTGCTACATTTTACCTGCTTTAAAACAGAGTCTGCTCCATTAAGTTATCTCTTCATTTCAAAAGAGCAGACTACTGGCATTTACTAATTGTCCAGACTTTCTTCCTTGACCAAGCTTAGAGCCTCCAATCATATTTTTAAAGTTTTCTACTTTTTCATGGTCTCATAAATCTATATCCCAAATTTGATAAACATCCTATGCTACAAAGGAAAAAAAAAATGACAGGCAGGATGAGGAGGAGGTGAAAGAGAGAAAAAATGGTATTCCAGCACAGCTGTTGGACCAACTCACTGTCGGTTGCTTGCATGAAGCAAAACCCGAAAGCTACCAGGGTACTTTGCAGGGCATTAAGTTCATTCAGTGTAAGGCTGGGGCAAAGGGAGAAAAGACACTGTATGTATTTGCCAGTATGAATGTCCTTTATAGACATTCTTCATAGCAGCTCACTTGTCCTTATCCACACATCCCTCTCAGTGACAGTGGAGACAACAGCCAGTACAAAACACATCTGCCAGACTTCCCCTTGATGAGCACTGTGAAAAAGCCCAGTAGCCCCTTTGCAGGAGCAGTCTTATATGCAAAGAGGAGGGTAAAAGAATTAGAGTACAAAATTACTAAAGAAGCAGTTAGTATTTTTCCAAATATTTCCTATTATTTCCTAATTTTTATCACATCTATTCACATCTTCTGGCAGGACAAGCATGTGGGTCTGGACTGCATTGGTCAGTCATGGGTCTGGCAGGACAAGCATGTGGGTCTGAACTTCATCAGCCATGATGAAGGGCACATAATGCAGAAAGGTCCTCCTGCTGCACATCAAGCAGGGAGACTTCTGGGTTGCTGAGGCTGTTCTACACCAAGCATTGGGTAATGCAGCAAATTAGGACCTTCCTTGCCAGAGGCCATTATTTTGAGGATGCCCTAAAAAGGTCTGTTTTAAGATTCACTGAAGCTACAGGATTTCAAGACCACTAGTTACAGAGTGAGTTCATCTAGTGACCGGGCTTCTGTCCACAAATGGTTTTCTGATCATTGTCATGCTTGTCTTCATCATTTCTGGATGAAGCCAGGTACTCCAGAACCTGTTTAGTGTTCCCAGTACATACGCAGAGAATAAGAATTTGCAATTACTCGTGCTCAGTGTCTAAAATTACCTCACTCTGCTAGTAGCAGTTGGGATGTGGAACCTAAAAAGCCTCAAAGAAGACAAGATGTTTCTGCTTGATGCTTATGAGGTTCAGCCAGGCAGCAAGTCTGGGAGGTGGGACACAAAGCTGTGCATCCCAAAATCCACCACTTTGCCACATTAATCCGTTATGTGACATTCAAGGGCAGTTCCCAGCACAGGCTTTGACCACAGAGCAGTGCAGCTCCAGGTCAGAAGAGCAGCTGGACTAAGACCCAGCAGGTATGGCTCCATCCTCTCCTGTGTGCAAACCATTTGAACGGCAGGCCATGTGTGGTGGGCAGTGGCAAAGAGGTTTCATGTTTGCACAGGACATCTTTCAGAACTGATAGCTAGGAGCCTAAAGATGGTCAGCCCAACACTGGCTTGCTTTCTCAGCTCAGCTGTGGAATATTTTTCAAAGTCCACCGCTTTTAAATGACTCCTGAGGGCCTACATGCTTCCTTCAGCAAGGCAAAGATGGTCCCCTCTGTTGTTTCATTCACAGAGTAGTTCAGAATAATGTTACTCCTGGGCAAGTACTAGATCACATTCCCCCTCCTTGTTTTGTGCTAGAGATGTTCCTAGTAGCCTCTTTGGCCAGCTGCATCCATTGCTTAGATCCCACCAGCATTACCAGGGGTTGCACTAACGAGATTATCTTCCTCTCTCAGAAAGGCAACTTGGAGAAAACAGCCAGGTCTCATAGTAGTCAATGGTCCTGGAAAGGTGCTGCAGCCACTTAGCTGTTTGTCAGCCCCCTCCTTTCCACAGAGAAGGAAAAACTTTCATTTAAAGCTGGGGAAAAACAGAACAGGCTGAGACAAACATTCCTACATTCAATTTTGCCACTGCTTCTGGTGTCTTGAGGACTTTCAGTCCCCTGGGTTTTCGTTTCTGACATGACATGCTGTCAGAGTATGAAAATGTGGCAAATGCCCTGAGCAGTTGGGGATGTCCCAGGAGTCGGCACTAGAGGAGGGGTTACAACACAGACGACGTGCCTTTGCTATCTGAAACACTAGCCCAGACTGAAGAGGCAGTGACTGTTTTCAGAGCAGTCTAGTTCTTATTCATCTTGAGGTGGTTTTCAAAGAGCTAGGAGCTGAGTTGTCTCAGAAGAATAGTCAGAGGCTGGCGTGCAATTACACTGTATTACCCAGAGTCAGATAAATCATTTTTGGGGAAAGAGGTTCATAACAATTCCAGACATGCCTAATAGTTCCACTGTGAGTCTCTGGACAAAGCCCGGGACTGGAAACAAAATGAAATCATTATATAAAAATTATTTGTACTACTGTAGTGCTTGAGAGCCCCAGCTGAAATGAGACCCTACCTTCTAGTAGGTGCTGTGCAGAGCCAGCCAGAGGCACTCCCTGCCTGAAGGTTTTGCCATCCCAACAGAAAGGAGGAAGGCAGGGGGGCACTTACTCCCCAGAGGAGATCTGGGGCCAGCTGAGGCCACTGCACATGTCAGCAGAGGTTTCACAACACTGACTAAATCAGGTAGTTTGCTGAGCCTTGTTTTTATTCTTGTTATTACTAAATACATTACCAAGGCCTCCACAAGCAGTGTAAACCAAAATGGTTTCCTCAAGCTATGCTCCAAGAGACATATTACACCCTCCAGCAAACTTATTGAATTAAGTGAAGTATGCATATTATCTTTGCTTACGTTTTTTTAAGGCTCATGAATGCTATCGTAATTGTTTTCATAACACAGATCAATAAGTGCAGGTAAAATAGGCCCTGCCTGCCTCAGGGGACAGTCATTAAGAGTAGCTGGGTAGCAGCTTTTTAAAGAGGTCTTTCTGACTACCAAACAAAGGGATCTCACTTTAAACTCTCACCTTCTCAGGAAAAGATATTATTTGCAACTCAGTCCTTGAATTGCTTTTGAAACAGAACATAGCAAGATTTTTCACTTGGAAGTAAGGAATCCCATCTCCTTCAGCTCTGCCTCTCACTACAGTACTTCAGTACCTTCTCTCCCTTCACCAGTCTATCTGTTCTGTTGTCCTCCTTTTCTCTTTTACCCTTTTCTTTATTGACTTTCTCTCTTTTCAACATAATTTACCTTGAAAAAGAGTATTTCTGCTGCTAACTAACATTTGTGAGATGTGCTGTGCTTATTCAAGTCTTGCACACACAACACCCAGTTTAGATTAATATATTCTTTTAATCATGTTGCTGAATGGCTGCAATATATCATCTTAAACTAAACTAGCAATATGCAGTGCACCTAAAGATATCTCATAGAAAGTAAATGAACATACACTTTCTTGCAATGACCATGCAAGTGAGACACCTTCTGGCAAGGGTAACATGGAACAGACTGGATTGCTTGCAAATAACACCATTTGGTTTTTTTAAAATAATCCATGAAAACATTCCCAAGACAAAGATGAGCAGCATCAGAGAAGCAAAATTCATGTTCAGAAATAAATCCTGAAAATATGTGGCATTTTTACAAATGTACCTTACATCTAAGAATTACAGCATTTGCACTTCAGCTTCTTTCCCTGACTGTCTATTTAAATGACACTTCTGTCTTTCTCTGTACTGGAAGTCTTTAGGGATCATCCTGTAGCAGTTCCTTAAATTTGCCTCAAATTCAAAAAGGTGAAGAATATGTAAGTGTCTGTAACACCCACCCACCTTTCAGGATGGCTACAACACCATCTGGCTCCACAAGATGCTCTGTCACTGCTCCTATAGTCTTCGCATTCTCTTGGTCTTGGTGTTGTTCCATTAATCTCAAATAAATAATATTAGACTGAGAACATATGGTGAATCTAAGAACTTAATACAGACAGCCAATTCAATTACAGCCAGTAGGAGAAGGGGTGGCTTTGCGAGAAGACAATGAGAGAAGGAATCAGTAAATGGATGAAATATTAACTGAATCTCCCATGGGCCAGGCTAAGGATCTGTCTTCTACCAAAAAGCATAATGCTCTGGTCAACGCCTTGTTTGCCTTGGCGCAACAATGCAACCTTAAAAAGTCACACTGTAACACACAGCTATTTGATTCTTTTTCAAATCTATATATCTTTTATGAACACATACTCTGGGGATGGTGAAGAAGAGCCCCAGGAGCTTTGTTCTGAAATACTGTGGTATTTCCCAAATCTGCAATGATTTCAAATATTTTCATTAACTAACATAATTAAATTTTGAAAGGAAGATCTTTAAAAAGAATAAAATAACGCTAACCCAAATATTTTGGTAAGGAGCTAATACATCAGCTCAGGTTAAAAGTAACATCAATGTAAAGTAAAGGGACTGCTAAAACAGGTCATTACTCTTACATTTCTATTGCCAACACTGACATCAAATAGGATCATGCTAGCAGCAACGTAGAGAAAAAGAAACTATTATCAAAAATCCAATCTTAAGCAAGCAAAATACAGGATACATTATTCATATAGAAGCTGACACATACATAGCATCATCATCAGAATTATTTTATTTCATTTGACAACATCTTGAATTAGCAGGAAAAGTGGATAAGACATTCCAAAACATACATCAGCTTCCTAACCCCTCATAACGTCCTCTTATCCTAATGAACACATTAGACATATGCAAGAAGAGTCTATTTGACAGATTGTAAATAGGAAAAGAACAGATTCTGACACACAGCTGTTTGCAATTTATGGACATGATTGAAAATAATACCTCCTTTGCACTGTATTTGTATGATTGAGTCGTACAGTCCTTGTTGGTACTCTTAGGGTCTTGGAGACCATTGGATCTGAATGCAGGAAATAATTTTTTTGTCTGTTCAGAGTCATTGTAATTTAGTGCTGACAGAGGGAAGGACAACATTTACCTTTCTCTGCAGCATGGGATGTATTTTGGTAAGCATTTTCTACCATGTTTTTCCTCCCATAGCACCTTTAAAGCATTCTTAGCTTTGATGGCATCTTTTTTCCTTGCCAGTGGTATCTGCTGGAGATTAATGCCTACTTAATAGAAGCCTTTACACAAAACCATCAGCAAGCAAGTTCAAATGATCTAGTAGTCCTTTCTGGCTTTGCACTTTTGGAAACCATTAAAGAGACAAGCGTACCTGTGCCTCTGGAAGGAAAAAAAGTCCTATAATATGCTGCCTGTGGTTTCTGGGAACCTGCCCAGTGATGTATGACTGCCAGGGGAAGACAGCATTGTCTCCCAGGGGATTCTGTTGGAACAGTGCTCCCTGGTACTTCATCAGCCTCCACTGCACGAAGCCCCTGTTGCCTAAGGTGGCTCCCCCTAAAGGGAGATTGCAGTGAAGTGGGTATTTCCAGCCTTAAACTTAGGCAGAAACTTGGGTGTTTTGCAGGAACAGGAGCAAAGCATAGAGCACTACAGAAGGGAGGTAATACAACCCATATTTTATAAAAGGAAAAGGTGGCCGGTAAAACCTTGTCATCTTTCTTCTTTTCCACTAACCATTTTTTCCCTTTTGTAACAATGATTGCACAGGTCAGAATAAAAAACGTGGGGTGGAACAGCCCATTGTGCCTTTAATATTGCCTGAAGGAAGGATGCCTGAACTTTTAGTTTTCAGAGAGAGTTCAGCCAAAGGGTGTTTTTGTCCCTTTACTTCTGAAAAAAAAAAAGAAAGTGTCTGTTTTCCACAGGAAAAAAAAAAAATGAATGGGATTTTTGTAAGAAAACCAATTTTTTATAGATTTCTTTTGGCTGAAACAATAAGTTCTTAGGACTTGAGTTTCTGCAAGAAGACGTAATATTGTCTAGAAAAATCAATGAATCAATAACAGGTAACACCATGGAAACAGCTCTAGTGCAAATGCCTCTTCCTCGTGTACCCTCTTCAAAGATCTGCAGAATATATCCCCTCCTCCCAGAGAGATGAGGGACTTGAATTACTTCTTTCCTCCCATTCTTGCCTTCTAGAAACACCCACAAGCTGAAAACTTCTAGTGGGGAAAAACAACAAACCCCTAAACCACTCATATTTTACCCTCCTCGGTCTTGTGAAAGGAAAAGACTGCTCTTCTGTCTGGTCTGCAGCCCAGCAGACAACACAAGAGGGCTCTGTGGCTGCACACAGGCTTCCCCATCACTCCGCTCAGCAATGGATTTATCCTCACCTGGTCTTTCTGAAGCAGCCATCCCTGATGACCACTGGCTAGTGGCATCCCTTCTACCTTGGCCCAGCATGGCAATGAAACCTCCCTTCCACTGCTGTCTCCAGCAGCCCCTACCTCTTCACTCAGCGTGTCTGGAGGACTGGGATGTATCCAGGTGGGTCTTGAAGATCTCCAGAGAAGGGGACTCTACGACCCCCCTGGGCAGCCTGTTCCAGGGCTCTGTCACCTCCACCGTAAAGAAGTTTTTCCTCATATTTGAATGGAACTTCCTATGTTCCAGCTCGAGCCCATTGCCCCTTGTTCTATTGCTGGAAACCACTGAAAATAGTCCGTTTCCAACATCCTTTAACCCACCCTTTAGATACTTATAAACATAAATAAAGTCTCCCCTCAGCCTTTGCTTGCCCAGGCTAAAGAGCCCCAGCTCTTTGAGCCTTTCCTCATAAGGGAGGTTCTCTTATCCCTTAATCATCTTTGTTGCCCTATGCTGGACTCTCTCCAGTAGTTCCCTGTCCCTCTTGAACTGGTGGGCCCAGAACTGGATGCAGTATTTCAGCTGTGACCCCACCAGTGTAGAGTAGAGGGGGATAATGACCTCCCTCAACCTACTGGCCACACTATTTCCTATGCAGCCCAGGATCTCATTGGCCTGCAGTCACTGCTCTCACTGCAGCAGCTGCAGCCTGAGCTATGAAGTGGTTCTTCACCTTTTCCCACCAGAGCTATGCTAGTTTTTCTGAGGGTGGTGAGGCACTGGAACAGGTTGCCCAGAGAAATAGTGTGGGTCCCATTCCTGGAGTTGTTCAAGGCCAGGCTGGATGGGGCTTTGAGCAACCTGGTCTAGTAGGAGGTATCTCTGCCTATAGCAGGAAGATTGGAACTAGAAGGTCTCTTCCAACTCTTAACCATGCTATGATTCTCCAGACACTCTTCCAGAAAATTTCCCTGCCTGTCTCTGTGGGCTTTGTTCCAGCGAGAGCAATCTCTCCTTCTCATTGATAATCTCTGGCATTTGTTTAAGGCCCTACTCAGTCCTGGGAAAGTCAGGTAGCCAGTGGCTCCATCACAGCTTTGGCACCATCACAGCTTTGGCACCGATGGGTTCCTCCCTCCTTCTGCAAAAGTGTCACAGACACCCAATAATGTTACTCTTCTCAGAAAATCCCCCCTGTATAGCCATGTCTCTTGCCTTGCTAACTGGCCTTGCCTTTGTCAACAACCATGCAATTTTCAGAATTCGTGCCATATACAGCATTTTTTCCAAACTCTCTCCTTTGCTCTTTTGAAACTGACTCCAAAGAAAATCCCAGCCTACTGGGAAAAAGAAACAGGTAGAAGCCAAAAGTCCCTGGAGTATCTCCTTGGAGTATGTAGAGGGCTATTACAGTAACTCTCACAGTTTTGTCAAACATTTCTGGTCTGCCCCAGTGTGAGCATTTCAACTGCCCCATGTCAATGACAGGGTAATCTGAGTACATGCAAGATCACCACATGCATTCAGACCATGCATATGCATCTATCCATGCATGCAAGAGTAGCAGGAGCCTGCAGTGAAGAGCATTAACCTGCTTAAGGGACATATAAACAGCAGCCACATTTCAGTGCAGGGCACTAATCCTTACCCAGGTCTCCCCTGGTTGTGTGGCTGAGGCCTGGCTGTCAGAACTACTGCATCTCCATCTGGTCCCATCCGGACATGGCACACCCAAAGGAAGACCTAAACCCTTCTTCTGCAACAGGTTCTCCGAGAACAACAGTTATTCATGTTTGAATCATCAATGTTTGATCACTTTTGCCCTTCTCCCCCAGACAAAGGGCAATGCAGCACATACAAACACCTCCTGATGGATTTTCATAGCCTGGTTACTTACTGTCACGGTCAGGGTAGGGGCAGGGGATCAGAGCAGAGCCCCATCTGCCCCATTGCCCTTGCCCAAGCGGTTCTCTTGGTTCACTTGTATCAACACACCTGAATCCCTGCACTGCAGGTTTGGCAAGAGGAGCCTGCTCCACTGCTAGGACTTGTGCATCTTCTTTGCAGTCCACAATATCCACTAGCAGCATCCAGCAGGTCCCAAAGGGTTGGGTCAAGGGGTACATTGGCCCCCTGCCAGCAGAGTGACAGGAGCAGAGAAAGGCACAGCCAGGGCAGGGAAAGGTCTGGCCTGTTTGTAGACACATGTTCCCAGTCAGCCAAGTCTCCAGGTGGCAGATCAGAGAAGCCAGCTGTGCTGATGTAAATTAGACCCATTTTCTCCTTCTCAAACACAAATACAAGCCACAGATGAAAGAAATCATGCTGGAAGCTGCTATTTATGAGGAGTGGTTTAACACAGATGACTTACAGAGCAAATAGAAAGCAAATGGAAAGATCTCAGTCTGAGATCCCAGATAAGAGAAGCAGGGGGAGAGTCTGTGATTTCTAGACATATATCTCAAAGCACAATGATGAAAAAAAATCAGAGGCCAGCTCAGGACTCCCAGGAGCAGAGGGAGTATTGAAGTGTCTCTCCTGGATGCAGTCCGCTGTGGACACAGTGAGATGTGGGACACTGGAAGGGACAAGACAGGGGTATCTCCTCTGGTGAATCTGCCACCAAAAAGCCAAATATTTTGCCAGTGCCTAAACTCCAGCCTAGCCAAGACTACAGAAACATAAAAGGCACCCTTAAATCTGTGGGAAAGGTGGAGATCTGTTCAAAGCCAGAGAGGCAAAGCAAAGGGAAATCATCCTCATGAACCATCACTGCTCTGTGCCTGTGAGCTGCTCCGTGCCAGGTCCCTGCCACCCCCAGATCCTGCAGGGCTTCTCAGGCATGGAGGGGTTTGGAGATCAAAAGCCTGGAAGATGCAGCAGTTCCTTGAACAGTTTGGAGAAGAACAATGAGGTTCCCTTTCCAGAGTGACAACATGTTGAAAATCTTCGTCCCAACTAGCTCAGAGTCCCCCACAGCCTGCCCTCCACACGGGCACAGCCTCCTCCTTTCCCTTCTCGCTCACAGTGCTCCCTGGCCATGACCAAGCTCTGCCTGCAAGAGACAATTCCATTTCAGCGCAACAGATTCAAACTCTAATTGAGTTTTCCCATTTAAAACAAGGCAGGAACAGCTCTGCCAGCCTGCAGTCATGAAAGCTATTTTTGAAGAGAATTGTCAAACTAGCCAGGAAGTCAAACATGACATTTTTAAACCATTTTTAATTGTGTGTGTGCACACATGTGTACATTTCCTTCTGCAACCAAGAAACAATTACTTCCCGTGCACAAGAGAAGCTCAGGTTGCTTTAATTATTTGGCCACTGAGACGGCTTCTTTGTGGTAGTTGAAAGAGAAAGGAAAAAATCTTCAGTTTATGTGTGTATTCCTGCTTTACGTGACTCACTGCAATGGAAAAAACCCTACTGCTGCTTCTCTTCTTTTAGCCCCGTCTCATCCCAGACACCATCTATCTTCATGCCATTCCATGGCTGCTTGCACCGTGGTGTTCACTCCTTTATGTTCCTTAATTCAGTGCACAGTCCAGAGGTCATTTAGAATATAGTTTATCCCCCTCTCTGTATAGCACGAGGAAAGACTGTTTTATGATGAAGACATCAGAAAAGGACTCAGATCCAGCTTTCGTATTCAATACTGATCCAAACTTCTAGTGTGACTGAGTTATTCATCTTCTATTAGGTAAAAGTGCAAGAAAACTCTGTCTTCCATCCTATTCTCTCTCCAGGCAAAGTCCAAGGTGTTTTCTATTCAGCAGGATTTAGTACAATGAGCACCCATTATACTTCCATCACAAATTATGTTGTAAACCTGTATTTTTTGTTTTCTTAAATTCTCTTCTAATTACTGTATGCTTTTACAGAGATAAGTGAACTCCTTGGTAGATGTTTTGATCTCTATTTTAGTAGGTCTTTGCAGTTAAATCAGTGTTAGGAATAAAAGTCAATACACGCATACTGTGTATTTCAGTGATTTTTTAGTAAGGAAATAGTCATGAGAGCAATTTGCTGGTTTTACCATCTCACAGAGAGAATGACTGGCATGTTTTGAAGGTTCAAATACTTTAATAAAGATGTTTTTCCTAGGATAAAAATATTTGTAAAAAGCTTACTCTTTGGTGGAGAACAATTAACATGTGCCCATCATAATTTTGTGTGATAAACACATATTCTCACCTACAGTGAAGTCTTGCTCTGAATTTCTCTCAAAGTAGCATTCAGGATTTATCAGTTCCTAGTGGCCTTGGTGATACTTGACATTACAAAACACTACATAACTACATGACACTACATAACCCTACTCAGAGTAGGGTCAGCTGTGGCAGGTTGCTCAGGACTGCATCCGATTGGGTTTTGAACAGCTCTAGGGATGGAGCTTCCACATCCTCTCTGGGCAACCTATGCCAGTATTCAACAACCTCACAGTAAAAGTGATTTTTCTTATGTTTAAATCGAATTTTCTGTATTTCAGTTTGTGCCCTTTTATCCTCCTCCTGTCAATGGACATCACTGCGAAGAGTCTGGCTCCATCTTCCTTACTCCTCTCACCGGGTGTTTATACACATGGATAAATTGCCCCTGAGCCTTGTCACCTCCAAGCAGAATAACACCAGCTTTCTCAACCACTCCTCATATAACAGATGCTCCAATCTCCAAATCATCTTCATGGCCCTTTGCTGCACTTGCTCCAGTATTGCCATTTTTCTCTAATACGAGGAAGCCCAGAACTGGATCCAGCACTCTAGATGTGTCTCAACAGTACCTCGCTTGACCTGCTGGCAACACTCTATCTAATCCAGCTCAGGCTACCATTGCCCTTATTTGCCTCAAATGCACATTGCTGGCTCATGTTAAATTTGCTGTCAACCAGGAGGACAGCAAGCTCCTTCAGAGCTGATTTCCAGCCACTTGTCCCCCAGTCCCTGCTGGTGGGTGTGGTTATTCCTCTCAAGGGGCAGGACATTGCCTTTTCATTTGTTGAACTATATGAGATATCTTTTGACTCATTTCTCCAGTCCCTCTGAACTCATCTGGTGTATCCACTTCTCCCAGTTTTTCATCATCTGCAAACTTGCTGAGAACACACTTTTTTCCATCACCTAGGTAATTAATGAAAATATTAAACAGTGTAGGACCCAGTATCAACCCCTAAAGTATACTACTATTGCTGGCCTCTGGTTGGACTTTGTGCTTCTAGTCTCATGCCTTTAGGTCCAGCCATTCAGCCAGTTTCACTCCAAGTCATTTCCATTTATTGGACATATACTTCCCCATCTTGTCTCTGAGGACCTAATGGAAGACAATGTTGAAAGTCATTTCCTAAAGTTCAAATAAACAACATCCTTTGCTATTGTCACATCCACTACGCCAGTTGTCTTATTGTAGGGACTATCATCCCTCTGTACAGTGAGGAAGAAGGTCTTAAATCCAAGGTTATGGCACTGAAAGGCCAGTTCTATATTCCCACTGCTTGGAATTGTTATTCCTAGGATAAGTCAATTCTGGCATGAGAGAGGTAGATATGATTTCTTCATTTCTGTTTTACATTAGGTAGGTCTTATTTACCCTAGACTTCAGACATTTAAATGCATTGCAATATTCTGGGTTTAAAATTGTGCTGTGACCTTTAGAAGAGAAAAGGATCCTGAGGCTAAAATATCAGTTGTGCCGTTTCAAAGACAGCTCATTTCCCCATACAGAGCTTTTTGTGTTGTTAACAAGGAGTCTGGTTTTTATGCTGTTCTTCATGAAAACAGAAGCTCAGCCTTGGAGTCATCTCTCCTTGAGGTAGCCGAGATGTGAAATTGCCCCATGTTTTATGCCAAATGCATTTGAGAGTTTAGTTGAAAATTGGATTTTCTTTAGAACAGAAAGCAAAGCTGACAAAAGTCAATGGAAATATTCTTTTTGGCATCCCTGGGCCTTGGAGCAGCTCTTTGAAGATGGGTCTTCATGAACAGAGATGTAATGTTGAACTAGACCCTGAAATTACTTCCCCAGTCTAAACTCTTAAATATTTTACAGTCACATTAGAGGAAGACTCTCACTTCCACAGCCCTTCAAAGCTATCTCTCTGCAGAGAGGTGAAAGAGCAGAGAACAGATAATATCAATACTGACTTCAGAGATCTAGAAAAAAAGATATACAAGCTTCTGGATCTGGCCAACATTGCTCAGAGCTCAGACATACCTTAGTGTGTCATTTGAGCTACAATAAAAGTCCATGCTCACAGCTGTGTATATGTCGCACATACAAGAGGTAACATGGTTTGCTGACATCTTGGGGAGGGTCCATCCAAAGGTCATCTGGAGCTGGTCGGGAGCTGGAGCACACACTGAACATGAGGATGCTGGAAGCACAGGGGATTTCAGCCTCAGGGCAAAAAAGATTTGAGTGCTATATCTTCCACACATGAAAGGAGATTATGGAAAGTGAACCAGGCTCCTCTTGTAGAAGAGCAATGAAAGGATGAGAGGCAATAATCACAAAGACATAAAGAAAAAAATCTTCACTCCAAAAGACATTAACTATTGAAACTAAGGATTAGAGTGTCTTTGGCCTCTTCACCTTTAGCTCAAAGCCCTGAGCATTCTGACCTGCCCTTGGAGTTGACCCTGCTTTGTGCTGGAAGTTGGGCTAGACAACATCCAGAGGTCCTTTCCAGTCCAAACCATTCCTTGACTCAGCGATTGACAAGGGACTTAGCATAACTCACATTACATTGGGCTAAGACTGGGTATCTGAACCCTTGCTGAGGTTTAGAGATGCACAGGAATGTACTCAGCTCAGTAGGAGCCCTTCCTGCAACAGGAAAGATACTTAACACTTTGGCTAATGACTCTTTCAGCAGACACTGAAGTTTCAATAACTTTCTCAAATGAACTCCAGAGCTGTTACGACTGTATGTGACCATTCAGATTCAATAAATATTTTCAAACAAGCAGAAAATTGCAAAATTATATATCTACTCTTAACTTAGTTTCTCTGAAGCTGTGCTTCCTAAATATACAGGACTTTCTTCACAGAAGTGTAGCCTGGATACACTAGTATATTTTTCTCTTGGGAAACATTCTTAATAAATGTGCATATTGGTTAAGGATATGCTTTCAGAGGAAATGCTATTTTTTTGCAGCACTTTGTGTAATCACATGGAGCATCAAATGCTAGACAAGCATTGATTTATTTCTGATAACTGAATATTAAAAGTATATATATCTGCGATGTTACAAAGATATCTCTTTGAAAAGCCTCTTAGATACAGAGCACTCTTCCTTTGCATCTGCTACTTCTTTCTCAATAATTTATTTGTAATTAATTATTGAGATACCTTTTTTTTTAAAATATAAGTAAAATCTTGACAACCCAAAACACAGACTCACTAATTCAGTGTTGAACTGCTCAAGCAGAGACTGAGTAGAAAGGAAGAAGACTTCTTATTAGCATACTAATAGATGAGATAATGGAAAAGGGAATATATACCGCAGAAAGCAGCTTTACAAATGTTATTCTTCAAGTGTTCTACAGGATGGAAGTCCTCATTTAGTAACGGCACTTAAAAAGTGTCATTAAAGTTTAAATCCTTTATTGTGCCACGTGTGGGTGGCTGCTGTCCAGATGCCCAGTGAGGCTGAGGAGGAGATCGCCTTCATGAGAAGTGAGGGTACTTCAGCTGAGCAGCATATTGTCCTACAGGCTTACAGAACCTCCTTATACCAAACCCCGGAGATAACAGAGCAGATTTTCAGCAAAGTGCAACATGAGGAATTAAAAAAAAATGAATGGGAAAAAAGCATTTGAAGTGCATTCCTTTCAGCAACAAAGTCAGACTTGTAAGGTCTCTGTATCACTGGTTAGCAAAGGTAGGGTCACAGGTCCCAAAGAATTGACAACTATTTTTTATATTCATATATATTGAATTTATACAGATACTAATAATTATTTAAAGAACTTACCTATGCTTAGATGAGCTGCAGAAATTGAAAGCTACTGTGCTTCCCACATCTTGCAATGCAAAATGAAATGGATTCTCTCAAACAAGGTTTTCTGGAAATGGTCTGCACAAATGTATGCAAGAAGTTGCCTCCTCTCACCAGGGAGATGATAATTTCCCTTTTGTTTACAACTATCTGACCATAATTTTAAGGAACTCTTGGTGGATCTTAAAAGAACTTCCATTGAACTTCTATGCCAAGACAGTGGATAAGATTTGAACAAGGAAAATACTCATTAAAAGGAAAGAGCTGCAGTTTCCACCTTATATCCTATATCCTTGGCCCACTCTAATCAGCATGTCCAGTATCTTATTCTCAGGAAACTGTAGAGATATCTGCAGGTGTATGTCACATTGGCAATCACGTAAAAGAGCTAATTACTTTGCAGGATATCAGGATATATTTTGTCTCCACATATGGACTAAGCATTTGACAGCCATTGAAGTCAAAGTAATGGAGTTCAGGAAGCTTTGTTTCAGGCACCAAGAGAGGTTAAATTATAGTGAATGCTCTCAACATTACAAAAAAAATAAAAATAAAAAATAACATACCTCAAGGACCTAAGCTTTTTATAATCTTTGAAGCAACGAATTTTTGACAATACTTCATAGTGTGAGTGTTGGAAGACAAACAGCTGCACCAATACATGTGGATCCTGAAAGTCACTAGAATGATTCACTCATAGAAGATCTGATGCCTGATAATTACCTCTGATCCCAAAAAGAAGATACTTGTAAGTAGGGTATTCAGAGCTCAGATCTCAGTCAGAGGATTGAAAGAAAACTGGGACTAATGGGAGACTCAGGAAAACAAATATCATATGTCACTGACCTACAAATTTACAGGTGCTCTACATATTTGATCTAGTGGGTAAAGCACAAAAGGTCCCAGGATTCCTTGATCCTATCTCTGGTTTTATCATTAACATCTTCGTTACAGTCACCCAGGCACTGTAACCTAGATATATAAGTACCAACAACGTAAGCTTTTAGTGTTACTTTACAATGCTACTTTCCAGTTGGTATCAATATAAGAAATGAGACTTGGTGTAAATAGAGCAAACTACCTGAGGAATGACAAAGAAATGGAAGCTGGGAACCTGCTGAGGACCTACAGGAGCAGAAGTTCATTCTGTTTGCTGGAAGTCGTGACATCATTCATAGGCATCTCTCTTTGTGATAGATCATTGTCATTCTTGCTCCAATTCCCACCTATTTATTGAAATTTTTTTTTTATTACCTCACCAAAAAGGGGCAAAAAGTCTGAAAATTGGGTGTTTTAGTCTTCTGTAATCTCTCTCTGGTCAATGAAGAGACATCCTTGGTACCTCTACCCATGGAGGACTGGAGGTAACCTAGCAACTCAATACCGAAGTAATCCATTTTCCACAAATTTTTGCCCACATCAGCCGTGACAGGGGCTGTGTAGTGGACAGATTTGGGAGCTGTAATAAATGAGGCCCCTAGATATACAGCCCTGATGTCCCACAAAGAAACATTGCAGTAAGATATCCATCAAAACTATCTGAAACTACTGCTGGAAAGGACTCAATGTGAGAAAGTAACAAGCAAAGCAGAAGAAAAAGGAAGAAAAAACAAAAGGAAGTGAATGAAGAAATAGAAAAGGAGCTTAGCAGAAGTTCTGAGTCTGAGTCACTCTTTTAATAGGACTTTTTTAAAGTTCAAAAACCCAACTGCATTTTATCTGTGAGCCCAAAAAGATGAAAGGAGCAAGGACCAGAAGGTTGTAACTTTCATGTTTATACACAAATACTTGTAAAGAAGCTGCCTTTGCCTAACACCTTCATTTGGTACTTAGAAGTGCAAACGCAAATTAAGCAGAGGCTTTGAAGTCCTCAGCTACACAGAAGCCCCAGCAGAACAAGCAGTTCTGAGCTGAGGCAGGGGAAGAAAGGTTCATACAATGCTGGAGAAGGAGCGTGAGTGCAAGGAGACATAGGTAGAAGAGATGTGTACTTTAATCCTCTGAGTTTTGGTTCTACCAAGAATGACATTGAATCTACAGGGGGAATTTGGCCTATAATGCCAGGAAAGTCCCTATCCTGGCACCATTTTCAGAAGCTTCTCTGTCAGCCACTGGTGGCTTCATGGGCTCTCACCATGCTTATCAGGGCTGGAAGGCCACAGGTGGATGCAGCAGGAAGGGAGACATCAATCAGAAGAGACTCTGCTTATCATTCCCAGCACCGCTATGCACTGGAGGAAATGTGGCTGAAATCAAAATACCACCAGTATCTGTCTCTCAGCTGAAGGTATCAGATGCCCTTCACATCAGCTCTTGCTGGGCAAGGTGGCAGGGGCCTAGAAACCCTCCATACTTTCATCGACAGGCCTCCATAGTGCCCCAAGAGAGTCCTCCAAGCATCAAAGCGCAAAATATATGGGATTCAGTGCACTCTCTCCAGCTTGAACTGTCTCCATGGGCCACCTCCATGCTATCTTCATGTCAGCCCCTCTGGCCACATTGCTCTGGGTTCTTCCATTAGATGGCTCGACTCAGTGCATACACTGCAACACTGCTCCAGTCCTGCCTAGACTTTACCAAGAAAGAGTGCTACTGACTTTTCAAATGACTGTCAACACAACGAAACCAGAGAGTGGAGAAATAATTAACCTCTGATCAGTGGAGATGTGGTGTAAATATCCAATTTGATAGGAAGCGCTAAAGAGAAAATAAAATTCCAGTAGTGATGCTCTGCATGCAAGAACAAAACACTACATCCCAATTGCAAACCTAAAACAAAAACCTGAAGAAAGTGAGTTCTTGTACTTGTTTTTGGAGCCTGAGGGCTCCTTGTTTTGTGTGCAGAAAGGGAATATTGACTTTGGCAGCACAGTGTACACCCTGCAGGGTTCTGAGTCTCTTCCCACTTACCCTAGTTCCCTTCTCTCATAAATTCCTTTTAGGAACAAAGGAACTTTATTTAAAAAAGAAAAAAAAAATCCATGTAATGAGTTTTCTCATGTATGGCCAAGAGCAAGAAGTAAATGTTTAACCTCTGACCTCAAGGATAAATTACAGCATGATAAGTGATGAGGAGCCACTGCTTACTGTTTGCTTTAAGAACAGTAACAATGTCACCATTTTCAGAGCACGAGTAAGCACTCCTGCTGTGTTTAGTACTAGAGTTTTTTCTTGGTGGAATCAAATAGTTCAGGGCTTTTTTCCCCTCAAGTTTACAGAGTATCTCTGTAAATGCAAATATTTAAATTCCTGCTGAGTAACCAGATGTTGTTGTTAAAATTAATTTTCATATATACATATGGGATAGTTTATATACTTTTTTATATACAAATGTACATATATAGTTTGTACTCATGAAAGTATAGAACTACATTGATATGGTCTATGTGTACACAAATCTAAGCATGCAATTAAAGGAAACTTGGTTCCCGCCTTAGAGATACTAAAAAACCATATGGATATGGTCCTGGGCAACTGGTTCTAGATGGCCCTGCTTGAGAAATGAGTGTGGGAAAGAAGATATCATGAGGTCCCTTCCTACATCAACCATTCTGTGATTCTATGATTCTGGTTTCTACCCAAAAGCAATTATTTGTGCTCAAGTTGACTATCTTCTAATGGTACCCATCTCTAGAGCATATAAACAATTTAACACCATGTTTGTCTAGTTCCTAAGGTCCCAGAAGAAGTCGTTCTGTGTTTTTCTTTGTTTTTCTTTTTGATACCTGTTGTGAAAAGCTCATTGTTTTGCTGTTAGCAGTTCAATAAGCTTCAGACAGGAGCACTGGGCCCAATGACAGAAGCTAAATACCCCTACAGTCAACAACTTCATGGAAGATTTTAATCACTAAAGCAAAGGGCCTCTATTGCTTTCCCCAAACAGCTGACAGATTCTGCAAACATAAATTTTACTAAGTTGGGGGTGTTTTCCACTCAGTGGTGAGATTCTGGTCCTTAAAGCTGTCCCTAGGTCAAAGTTTGACGGAAGAGAAAACTTTTTCTAAGCTTGGCATGAGAAATGTTGTGTTACTAAGAAATATTAATGAGTGTACTAATGGATAGAATAAGGAGCTTTAATGACTTACATCAAGCTGTCTGGAGCCTTACAATCTATGAAGGACTGAAGGAAGGCTCCTAGAGGGTCTCGTGATGTGCTGATGCTCAAATAAATCCTTGGATCTGTTTCCTGGGAGTGCTCACAGATTTAACAAGTTCAGGCATCAATTCAAGAAAATCATTTTATTCACTGTCTGCCATTGACAGATATGTAAGAGTTTCCAGTACCCAGCAACTCAAATAAGGGGAAGTCCCAATTCCTAACAATTTTGCAATGTGCTTAAAGTTAAATGTAGATTTTAAATCCTAAAAGGCTATATTTTTAACTACTTTCCATAGTGTTTTTGAACGTTTTCTGAACTGGGTTATACAGTCCTAAATCTCGTATATTACACCACATAACCAAGTGATACCTGGGCTCTTGCTATTTCAGCTAGGAAGAGATGCTAGGTTCACTTGGGATTCACAAGCACTTTTATCACAGAAACTGTATTTTTTGTCTGCTTAAAATCAATTTCAGTTTTAGTTGCTTTGTAGATCTCAAATAAGATAAACAGTTCTCCTGATTTGCTATTGACTTCTTTAATTTTATTGTCTTCTGGCAGTAAGTGCATCTGCTTAACCGCAACACAAAAGAAAGTCGCCAGAGGTTTTTCAAAGCCCTGAGGACTTAAACAAAAGAGATCAAGTCCAGTGGACAGAGGAAGGCCCTAAAGAAACTAATGTGTTACTGTAGAGAGGTGATCCCAGCCATAGCTTTTGTTGTTTTTTTTTACAAAAAATGCTGCCTGAAGATTCAATATTTCACCCCAAATGAGTCTTGATATTGCCACAGATCTGCCATTGCATTTTACATGCAAAACACACTTTAATTGTTTTTACTTGTAATATTATTCTGGACGATGCAAGACGATATCATTGCATGAAGTCTCCCAGGTTCTTCATACTGGATAAATGTTACCTTGGAAAAGCAATAGCTGCTGATCCCATCTGGACAGAGAAGCCACATTGAGCAGCAGAAAGTCTCGTTCTCTACCTATTACTTGCTCCAAGCAAAGGCAGAATGGCTACTGGAGAGCCAATGGCTCCAGTCCCTGCTGAGCCAAAATTGCCGAGTGTTGTTGCAGCCACCTCTGCTGCAGGACTGTTGCTCCTGCATCACCAGAAGACTGCAGATATGTTGTCTCCAAAGCATATCTCATAGCAGGGTCTGGCAGTGGCCATCAGAACAATATACTGGCTTAGGACAATGTCACCATGGTGTGAGAATACCTCCTGCGGTACACCTCCCTCTGTAACTTTCTCATGTACGGGATGTGAAAACACAGAGTGTATAAAAAGATATAAAAGCTTCAGATGTACCTCAGTTCCTTTGTCCTCTCTGTTTCTGCTGCTTGCCTGCAGTTCATTCATGACACAACTATCTCTTGTTGCGTGGTGGCTGTAGTCTGCTGCGAGGTCCAGGAGGCTCAGCGTGGTGGCAGGATGTATAAATGCCCCATTACACACAAAGCTCCTACCACAATGCAACCAGAAAGGCTGCACAAAAGTTTCATAGTTAAGCCTGCTTGTTCCTTTTTATAAAGTTTTTTTGCAAAATCAGAACAGGACCCAAGCTACTCAACAGCTTGTGTAATCAAATCAGGTCAGGCCTTGTCCTCTCTCAGTTTGCTTTTCTCACTGGCTCTCTGTTATTGTCTTTTCTTTTTTTCCCTCTTGCCTTAGACCTTGACACTTGCTGCCTTGACACGGTATTAAATACAGTGCACACAACCAGGAAACAGAGATGGCGATTTCAACCCCTCTGCAGTGCAGCGCAGGTCATAGCAGCCCAGCCACCCACCCGGGGTGTGAACAGGGACACATCCCTCCCACCCTCCTCCCAGACAGCCCAATGGCAGCTCAGACCTCAGAGAGCAGAAAACTCACCGCAGAATCAACCACAGCCTGTCAAGCGTCTCAGCTCAGGAGGGTCCCAGTGAGCCTGCCTATGGAGAGAGGGACCTCAGCTGTGACACTGCATGTCTGACACAGAACAATGCGACAGCTGGTTGAAATGGTCACCTGCCACTGGTGGCTATGCCGTGCCCTCCCTGCACCACATGGGCAGAACAGCATAATTTGCAAGCTGAGGAAACCTTGAGGGACTTTTCAGCCACTGGCCCCAGTCTTGGCATGCTCTTTGTAACTTTTGAGCTTGAGTATTTTTAAATTGTGCTGTCTTTTCTAAGTTTATCTTCAGCAAAGATGGTCACATGCTGTTAGGTTGTTGATTTTCACAGTAGCCTCTGCGAGGTGAATGAAAAGGAGGGCATCTCTTCGCTTGTTTGCAGTGTCCTTGTTCTACAGATGGTCTCTTCATTTCTTCCCTAGGCTAGCAGATCCACAGAGTCCCCCACTGGCTCCCTCCTTCCCTGCCTCAGTTTCCACCAGAGCAGTGGCACTGCACCATCCTGACATGCAGGAGTTATGGCCCTTATCTAGTCATCCATTGGAGGTGCAACACCGGGGTGAAGCAAGCAGCGGTGTTACTCCAACGGTCCACAGGTGTCAAGGACCAGAGCTCAGCTGTGAGATCCCTGAAACCTCCAGCAGAGCAATGTGTGCCCTTGAGGGCCACTGATTCCCAAGCTATCTAGATGTCTTAATCTCTCTCTTACCTCTAAAATACTGGGTAGTGGCAATCCTTGGCTTCCTAGGATTCCTGTGAGCACAGGTAGTTTACAGACCATGAGGTGTCCCACTACCAGGGTTATGGAGACATGGGCCGTCCTTACAGTGAGACGCATAAGCCCATCTTCTTTAGATCTAGAGCAGGGCCTGGCATTACAGTAGAGAAGTCACATTTTACATTTTTGAGGACATTTTCATTTTTCATCTTAGCCATTTGAACCCCTGATGATTTCTTGAATTCCTATAAGAAAGTATAACTGATAGGATATTTGATGGTAGAAAGCCAGGTAGTCACAAATGTGTTCTTGCACCAAGTGGCAAGAAACAAATTACGCAGCTGAAAGAAAACCGAGATAATCTTTATGTGGTTTAAAGGATCATAAGACTGGCACCGACTGCCAGAAAACAGCACAATCAATTGCACCATTGGCCTATCAAAATGGAGAGATGATTTTCATAATGCTGCATAATGATAAAAGACCGGTTGATGGCTGGATTTGTCATAATTTCTGCTTTCTTAAACTGAAGAACATAAGAAATGCCTCGACATTTTCATCAGCAGTATTACAGGTCTTGGTAGAAAACAACTGAGTTAATTATCAGGAAGGTCTACAGAAAAAAGAAAAAAAAAAAAAGAAAGAAAAAAAGGCCCTTCCCGGCATGCCACAAGTTTTCTCAATCAGGAGTTCTTGTATCATGAAGTAGAAGGAAGAAGTAAATTTTTCTCCCTCAAGTCTCAGTGCTGCCTAGTCTAATTGTGTCCTTTGTACAGTCTGAATATGCAGATCTGTTAGATTCACTTTTCGATTCCTAGAAACCATAGTTTCACAGAGGATCTATGGAAAACTCAGCCCCAGGATTCAGCCCCAGGATTTCCCCTATTCCTGCTACGTATCTATAAGGAGGCGAGGTGACCTCCCCAGGCTTTACTCTTTTGGTTCTTTTCGACCCCATGGCTCCTCTGAAATCCACGCATGCTGGAGAAGGAGCTCTCAATTAAATTTTAAATCAATCACAGCTGAAATCACTCATTGTCCTCCTCCAAACCCCAAGGTATCTGGATTCTACTTACCCACAAAGAACCAACTCTGAAGGTTTGTTCTGAAGTGAAAAAATATCTCAAATTATTCTCTCTTGCCCAAGATGACATATTTCCCTTTGCTCCCCAGAGGTAGTAAAGATGAGGATACAGTGACATGTTCAATAAAATCAGAAATAGAGCAGAATATACTTACCTCCATGAGGTGGAATCTGTTTGGGCTTTTTGAGGCCTGCACAGTGCAGACTAGCGGGATCATCAACCATGACTGAACTCCTACATGCACAGGCTATACAAATAATAATGAATGTGAAAGACTGGAGGCAACTCATTGACCAACACATCTCCCTGACTGCAATTTAAGGACTGAGGATGTGACTCACCCTGCTTAGGCTGTGCTCTATTTCATTTCAATGTTGCATAGTAGGTTTTGCTATCTGTGTTCAATTTCTGATGTTACAGATTTGTCTCCAGTGGAGATCACTCCCCTGTTTTACTCTGAGTTTGTGATATTTTACCAAGCTGAATATAGGCAATGTAGAACACCTGGGATTCAAGTAATTTCTCAAGCAGCATCGAAGCACTCTAAAGTGACTTTTGACCATATCAGAGAGTTAACATGGCTCTAAGCCTCCAGCATATCAGCTTAAAAGCATTTCCTGTGGTCTCCTCATTTCTTTTTAGAATATCCTTAAGTGATGTACAACTAAGGAACAAATACAATTTCTCAGAGTGCTTAGTTTTTACTTTGGCACAATCTGTAGTTGCTATATTCCAAAAACCTCATGGGAATTGAATTATCCCAAGTCTTTCTGTCCTGGATCCCTTCATCTGATTTAGCTGATATTGGCTAATATACTCAGAAATATACATATACACACACAGAATGAGGCTGTACAAACTATACCGAACAAAACAGCTGTAAGATTTTAAATTTGAGCGTGCAAATTTATATTTACCTTAGCATGAATTCCCAGTCCTACCTGTGATAGTCCTCTGCTAAACCTTTCAAATGGTCTTCTGTACTGGCTGTCTCTGAGCCACAGGCTTCAACCCTTTTTATTTTCTCTTTTCTCTCTCTATTTTTTTTTCTGTGTGACTGGTCTGTGTCTGCCCAGGATTCCTTTTAGTGGCTAAGATTGTCATTGCCAAGAACCAATCAAAAAAGCTAAGGAAGTCTCTTCAAGAAAAGCAGAATATCCCTCTGTACTTCCAGAGTGATGCTCAGAGCTTGCCACAACCACTTCATCCTGGGGACCTGCTAGCCCACCTGGAGAAGAAGTAAGGCAGAGGAGATCCTGTACAGTCAAAATGTACATGCACATCCCCATTCCTTGGGGACAATATAGAAGTTCTAAGCACGTGTTCCTTGTCCTGTGAAAGATTTGTAGCTGTCTGCATGGAAACACCTGCCGCAGCTTGAAGCCCCTCGTCTCTCCGGAAATAGACCTTAACAGTCTTTGCTCTAAAGGGAAAAAAATTGTGGGATGGGGTAGGATGGGATCACTACTGTCATCCTCTCCCTCCCCCCAATCCTACTGTCCCCCCAAGAAAAAGGGAATTATTGCACAATTGCAATTGTCCGATTTCATAATTCAAGAAGTATCAAGAGGGTCACAGGCAGTTTTGTCTCCAGAGCAGCCTTTGGCTTTGGGACAGAACGGCCTAGAAACTGTAATTTTATTGCTACAGTTTGCAATACGGTGGTCAATGCTAAACGATGCCTTGCCACATTCAGGTGCTGAGAGGGTGTTTTAGGCATAGTACCTGTCTGTTCTTTTCTAAGGACATAAGAAAAACAGATGTATTGGCAACTACTTCTTCTAGTGCAGATATTATCATTTGTATTTCTCAGATCTTCAAAGTATTTTAGAACCATACAATGAGTAGGTTTAGCTTAGAGGTATTGTGTCTGGATTTGATAGGCTTCTTAGGTGCTTTAATGCAGTCTGTCTTGGACTCAGGTCTTCAACTAAGACTCACCACATCTTCTATGATCTAGGGAATATGATATTCCAGTTCACCATGCTCATCTAAGGAGACTCATCTAAGCAATAGTCCTTGCTCTGATCCATGCACAGCTACAAGGTATCCCTAATTAAAAAAGCTAAAGTCTCTCTCTAAGAAAAACCAAGAAACATTGAATTCTTCCCAGTTCCTCCCAATTCACTCTTGTAAATTTTTTAGAACACCCTCAGAAAAGTTACTGCAAGAATAATATATACAGATGCAGTGATTTTATTTACTATTGCACTATTTTATGTGTGTACCGCAGAGCCTATCTTCATGGCAAGAAGATTTATGGTGTAATTACTTTAATATATTATTATACAATTTGTAACAAATGGAAAAGAAATTTACTAGCTAAACTTCAGCTGTCAAAGTCTGTCTGCAGAATGTTATGAAATTGGAAGGAATATGTGTTTCTCTCCATGAGTGGGAATGTTAAATGACAGGCATCACTTAACCTGAGCAAACATTTTAAACTTAATCAGCTATCCATATCATAATAGGTAAAGTTTCCTGCAAAGAAAATTAATTATGCCTCATAAAGGAAACAGAAGCATTTTATCTTAAGATGCAAATAAAAAACTGCCCTGCACACCTAGTGTCAGGAGAGTCAAGCCCAGTCAATCATCTTTCTAGCCAAGTGTAAGAATTAAGAATTCCACATCCTCTTTTAATTGCTTTAATTGGCAGTGTTTCCCAATGGACTTTCATGTTTCGCTTGGCCTTTTTCTCCCCAAGTTGAAAAAATGCATTTGATTAATAATCATGTAATTGGATTTGCAGTTCAATGATTAATGTCTAGCATCCAGTACTTGAGTAAAAGCAGAGACTTGTCTTCACTTTTGACACAAGACATTTTTGATGGAGAAAACTTTATTTATATCAAATGTTTTGCATTGACAAAGCAGTCCAAATTAGATGTCTGATAGTACACATCTATTTCATTAGAAGCACAGAAATTAGAAGCATGAAATTGAATGGAGGAGGATGGAAGAGTTCGGTAATAGTTTTCAGAGGCCCTAATACTCAAACAGCTTAATTTTAGTAGAAGTCAAGTCCCTTGGAAATCAAATAGAAGTTTCTTGTTGCAGTGGAGATGAAAAAGCTGCTACATTGAATTTAGCCTATATTTAAATTGCAGTGAGCGTAAAAAAAAGATTTTGATCTTTATATTTGGAAGGGACAGAGGGACTGAAGCAGAGCAGGCAGCTATGGCTGAATTTCACTGAATTTTTTTGGAGTTGTAAGGGACCATAGAGATCATCTAGCCCAACTCCCCTGCCAAAGCAAGACCACCCAGAGCATGTCAGAGCATGCCACTCAGGACTGCACGTACCTGACGCTTTCACCAGTTTCTATGCTCTGGTCACTCGGTTTGGACAATCCTAGATAATAGCTCTGGACTCTGTTATATGCTGTTATATGAATGGTAACATATGTCCACATCATAAAACTTCCCTGCATACAAATCAAATTAGATCTATTAAAAAAAAATTAAAAATACAGAAGTACCTTTGTTCAATATTGAAAATACAATGAAACCAGTGCAAATTTGAGAAGATAATGAGCAGATTTCCACCCAGGATCATTCAGAATGGGCAGGCCTCCTTTGCTTTAGTCTTCTTCCTGGCCAATTTAAAGTAAATACGAGGATATTAGACAAATCTTGAAATAAGACAGACTACAGAGCCACATAACCAAGTATATATCAGAAGGAAACAAGTAGCAAAGTTTTCAAACAAAATATCTCAAAAAATCCTTTCAGTAACTTTTAATAGTCACCTATCATCTCATCACATATTCAGCTAATAAGAGGTAAAAACACTCAAGCACTACCAGATTTTGAATTGAAGTATAATCTTATGATCTGCTCTTTGATAAAGTCCTTACCCTACATGATAGAAAGATTTGCATTGTCTTCAGCTAGTTCTGACTAAGGACCCTTCAAAAAGCAGTGAAGTGTTTACCTTGACTTCTTACTGCTTGTTCACAACTCTCCAAGTGTGCAGATCTATTAACATGTGCAGACTATCAAGCAGCAATCCTCTATCCATTGCCTGATTTGATGGACACACCTACACAGGAACAGAGACAGTCCAAAAATACTCATTGAAGAATTCAGTCAAAAAATTCCTAAGTAATAAGAATTCTCTGCCTTCTCTGTGTCTTCTACCACAGAGAAGGGTGGTGGAGCGCATGGAAGATAACTTCCTAACACAGCTGGTGAGGGAACTGACTAGAGAAGGTGCCCATCTCATTCATCAGTGTGTCCACATTTTCCCTAATCTTCCTTTTACTGTTTACATATTGAAAAAAACCCTTTTTGTTTTTTAGGACTTGGGTATGGCTCTTTCCTGCACTTTGAGGAGTTCCTCCTTGAAGTTAAGACCAGCCTTCTTGGGTATCTTTGCCCTTTAGGACTGTCTCCCAAGGGACACTTTCAAACATTCTCCTGAAGAGGCCAAAGTCTACCCTTCAGAAGTCCAAGGTGGCAGTTCTGCAGGTCCCCTGTCTTGCTTCAGCAAGAATTGAGATTTTTATCATTTCATGATCACTCTGTCCAAGTCGACCCCCAACGGCCACATGCCCCACAAGACCTTCTGAGTTAACTATCAGCAGGTCCAGTAGGGCACCTTCTCTAGTCGGTTCCCACACCAGCTGTGTTAGGAAGTTGTCTTCCATGCACTCCAACAATCTCCAGGACTATTGCCTCTCTGCTGTATTTCCAGCAGATGTCTGTGAAGTTGAATTCCCCTACGAGTACAAGGGAGAATGATCGTGAGGCCTCTGCCACCTGCTTATAGAATATTTCATCAATTTTTATATCCTGGTTTGGGGGTCTATAACAAACTCACACCACAACATCTGTCTTATTGGTCTTCCCCTTGATTCTTAT